>JANHFR010003190.1:117948-130362 GCA_032468015.1 Mimophis mahfalensis | reverse complement strand
TCTCTGCTATTCATCCCCCTATCTTTTTTTTTTAATGGGGAGGGAGGGGGGGTGGGTTCCTGGCTAGGGCTCCTTTTACAATACCACCACGTTAGGGCAGCAAGAGTTTGTTTGTTTTTTTTTAATCAACCAAACCATCATTTGAGAGAGCCAAAGATACATTTGCTTTGCTTAACACGTATTTGGTGTTAGGTATTATATATTTGTTACGCTTCAGTATACCCGGCTTTCACGCAAAAGCAGCATTCCCATGTTCAATTTTAACCCACAACAACCCTGTAAAAAGGACTTGCTGACCCCGAGATGCCGGTGGCTCAAGGTGAACTTGAACCCGAATCTCTTTCATGCGCCTCCAACACCCGTAATTATCAACCATCATCAACTTGTTCCTCTTCAGCTAATAAAAAGTTCGCTTATCAGTCTTTATTGGGTGAATAATAGCCTTTGATGACGTCCTTGGTCGGCGTTCCGGGTCGATCTAGCCAGCCTAGAGAACGAGGAGTTTTCTTGAGGAAAAAGCCCAGCTCCCTAGTCCTGATCTATTTGGGCGAGCGGAAGCCCTCTTAGGTTGAATGGGGCTTACATCCCGCTGAGTGGGGCTGGGATCAAGACCCCTCCGGGCTCCCAATCAGTCTTGGCCGTCATTAAACAAACAAACAACAAACAACAAAACAAAACAAAACGAGGAGCCATGAAACACGTTCAATGGAATAACAGAGCCTCAAAGTCCTTGGGGGTCTTCTGGTCCAGGAAAGTCAGGAAACCCCATCCAGTGTTTCTTAACCTTGGCAGTTTGAAGATGCGTGGACTTCAAGCGTTGCTGGCTGGGGAATTCTGGGAGCGGAAGTCCACCCATCTTCAAACTGCCAAGGTTGAGAAACACTGCATACCATTCCAGACAAGTGGTTGCCCAATCCTTTCTTAAAACCCTCCAGTGATGAAGCACCCACAACTTCCGAAAGCGATTTGTCCCACAATCGTTCTCAGTTGTTAGGAATTTTCTCCTCGGTGGCTTCTTTCCTTGGTTAGTTTCCATCCATGGCTTCTTGTCCTGCCTTCAGCTGACTCCCTCTTCTTTGCGGCAACCCCACGTTTGATGTGAACCTGTTTCAAGGGCAGGAATCAAAAAGGAAGAAAGCCGGAGGCCTTTTCCTCTAATCGTCCGGTGGCCCGTCGGTGGCGGGGGTGGGGGTCCCAGGTCCCCCTGCATCAACATCTAGAGCGCAGGTTGCGGGTCCTTTATACACTCGGCCTGGAGATGCTTCCTTTGACGGAAGGGCGTGCAATCCGGACGGCCGGACGGCGTTGTCTCCTCGGGCTGCGAATCATCGTCCCAGACGGAATCCAGGAAGCCCCCTTGCGCGGAAACCTTAGGGAAAGAAAACCAGGAAAGGAGAAGTGGGGGGGGGGGGGGGTGAGGGGGCGCACTGCATACACCTTGCCCTCTCTCGAAGCTGGGGCGCTTAAGGCTAATTAATAGCCCTAATGAAATTTTGCCCACGCGATAAATACATTAGGCCTGCAATCCTCCCGCCCCAACGAAAAAAGAGGGAGGGGAGGCTTTAGCCTCTTTGCCTCTATTCAAGGGTACTTCAACATCTGCTCATTTAAGGGCAATTAATCATTTTGATATATGGTTTAAAATTGACCGCTTCCAAGGGACTTTTTTTTTTTGACAAGAATAACAAAGCAATTTGCCAGAAGCCATCTTCTGGACATGTTATTAGCACAGATTTCATTTTAAAGAAGCCCCCCCCCCTTCTGTGGACGGTACCTGCTTTAAAGGGCCAGCCTGTTTTCACCCACTCCTCTGCTGGCTCTGTTTCCCCATCCTCTGATTCATTCCCGGAGCCTTCCTTCCTTTCTACATGCCAAGAGCAACCGATGAAAAGAAGAAAAAGAGAAAAGAAAAGAAAAATCAGAAAATTAAAAAGAAGCACCTTCTCTGCTGGGTCTCATATGTTAGGATTTCTGTTTCCTACACAAGGTGATCTCAGGGTCATGAGGTAAAAGGGGGACCTTCTGCTCTGTCTCATTTCTCAGCTCTCTCACACAAAGAACAGAACATTTCATTTCTATTTATTTTACTTGCTACTAAATGTTTAATACACCCTCCCCCCACATTGGCCATTCTTATTTAAAAGCACAGGGAACAATGCATAATAATATTGAAGTTAAAAAAATGCATTAATCTGAGAAAGAGAACATCATTCTGTTTTATGATATATATTTGCATGCTATGTGAGGAAAACCCAGTGTAGAGCAGTGGTTAAGACATTGGATTAGAGCAGGTGTCCCCAAATTTGGCAACTTTAAGACTTGTGGACTTCAACTCCCAGAATTCTTGGCTGAGTTGAAATCCATAAGTCTTAAAGTTGCCAAGTTTGGGGAGCCCTGGATTAGAGCATGGGAATCTAGGTTTCAAGTAAGTACCTAATTAATTAAATGTATCTAACTGCCCATCCCATATTGTCACTCATCACTATGGAAATTCACCAGGTGATCTTCTTTCTCAGGGCCCAACCTACCTCACGGGACTGTTGTGGGGAAAATCTGGGGTAGATGTTGCTGCTAAGTATCTGAAGGAAGGTAGGATCTCAACCCAACAAGCATCCATCATACTTTCTGTGGAACTGAAGGGGAGCCACTTGCCACTTTATAGTGCTCAGAACTACACTACGAAGCAAGGGAACATACAATTTTTTTGCCATGTCTTTCAGTGGGACAGAAGATTCAGACCTGTTTAAGCACAATAGCCTTTGTGACTGAAAACTAGCTTATGGTAAAACTGTTGAGTTGGACTCCTTATCTATGTTCATCTACCAAGAGTACTTTCTACCCTGTTCATGAAACAATTGTGAATGTTGGTAAGTTTTTACTAAAATGAACTAAATGAAGTTCTGAAGCATTTACAGGTAGTTTTCCACCTACGATCACAAATTGAGCCCCAAAATTTCCACTGCCCCATTTTATAACTTTTCTTGCCGCAGCTGTTAAGTGAATCACTGCAATTGTTAAGTTAGTGACACAATTGTGTTCCCCATTAGCTTTCCCATTGCCTTTGTTTGTCAGAAGGTTACACATGGCAATCACATGACCCCAGGCATACTGCAACCGTATTAAATCCATGCCAGTTTCCAAGCATCTGAAGTTTGATCATGTGACCGCGTGGATGCTGCAACAATCATAAGTATGAAAAACAGTCATAAATCACCCTTTTTTCAGTGCCATTGTAATGATAATGTAGTGATAATGGTCATCAAGAGTCTGGTTGTAAATCAAGGGTTATTTGTGTGAGAAATGCTTGTTCCCAACAAGACAATTACAGTACCACATTTCTTTTCAAAGAGATCTTCCGATAAATAAAACTGCACTCTCCTCTTAACAGCAGTGAGACCTGGCCAGAGGAGGTTGACCTAATTCTGCATGACTAACAAACCCAGATTGTTGGGAATGCTTAAAGCTGGGTGGACAAATTCAAAAATTTAAAGTTACACATTCCTTTAGCTTTACTTTATTGAATGGAGAAGACTTATGAGGAGAAATCCCATCAAATAAATACACGGAATTATGTTGTACGATGAATATTCAGGCATTGTGCAACAAACAGATAGAGCATCGTGATATGTATCAAGTCAGAGACCTCATAAGGTGGCAAATTGGGACAAAGTCAAAGATTGGGGGTGAGAGTTCATTCTCTGAGCTTGTGGGTTGGTTTCCAAACATTTTATTACCAGGCTAGGTACCAGCAGTTTTTAGGGGATGTCGGTTTCAGTATTCATCTGTTTATAAGAGCTTCAGGTATGGGTGTGTCAAGTGAGGATCTTGTGATGGGTCAGCTGTGAGTCATCAGTGAGTCTTGTGATGGGTCTTGTGCAGTGGTGGGATTCAATTTTTTTACTATGAGTTCTGTGGGCGTGGCTTAGTGGGCATGGCTATGCTGTCAGCCAATCAGAGGTGGTATTTGCTAGTGTGGGCCAAGGTATTTGCCGGTTCTCTGAACCAGTCAAAATTATCGCTACCAGTTCTCCGGAACCTGTTAGAACTGGCTGAATACCACCTCTGGTCTTGTGATAAGGAGATTGCATCAAGTCAGGGTCATTGGGAGGTGAACTGCTGGTGGAGGGACTGTGTAGGTTGCTTGAGGGTCGATGCTGTCTTTGGTTGGCTGTGTAGTTGATTTGGATTCTGACAGGCTTGTAGGCTGGTTGTAGGTCAATGTGTCTGTTGATGGAATTGCTTGTGGAGTGCCAGGCTTCCATGAACTTATGAGCATGGCAGGTGGTAGTGTGGCTAATGATTTTTGTGTTGCTCTATTCGAACTGGTGCTGTTTGGCGCGGGTAGAGAATAAGGCTTTGGGATTGTGGCATTGGACTGCCAGATGGTATTCGTGGATCCTGGTTTTCAATTGACATGATGTTTATCCCACCTAGAATTGGTTGCAATGGTTACAGATGATTTTGTAGATTGTGTTGTTTCTTTCATCCTCCTGTATTTTGTCTTTGGACCTGGATAATTCCTGGACGAGTGTGGCTGTGGGTTTCTGGGCTATTGTATATGTAACTCAGAAAACGAACCCTCACCCTCATGCTAACCTGAGCTACAGATATTTGCCACTATTGCAAAGTCAAAGATTCCCAGGTCAGAAAGATTAGATAGGACTGGCTGTATGTATATAATCTATATCACCACTGAGTTTTACTAGGTCCTTCATTCTTTCCTAGGTAGTTTTATATCACTCATGTCTGTCACCAAAAAGCCATACAGGAGAAAGATGTGTACAAATGCATTTTTGAGTTACATCTATTGCTACATAAAAAAATAAGTTGCTTCACAAGAATTCCCACAGCCTTCATTTTTTGTCTACTTGCACGCACACCTACATTTACATACAATTCTTGATACTTTCCCCTATGATGTAGTTATGATTTGTCAATTTTTTTCTCCTTTCAAACATGTACAATCGAACCGCAGCTCGCAACTGCAGTCCAGTCCGGGATTGTGGTCGTGAGCTGAATTGGTCATGACCTGAAGTGACGTTTCTGCACATGTGCAGATGGCAAAACGGTGTGGAAAGGAAGCTTTCCACACCATTTTTTATTCACACAAGCCGAGTGTTGGATCGGAAACCAATCCAAAACTCGCTTTGATTTTCGGGTCAGAACCCGAGGCAAAGCGTTCACAACCCGAAGCATTCACAACCCGAGGTTCCACTGTATCTATAAATCATTGTATTATTTGTCTGCTATGCACCAATTAAAAAAGTAACTTAAGAACCACTATACTCACCCATTCTTGGTGGTATGAATTGCCAAAACAGTAGAGAAGTTTACAGATTCCAGTTTCATTCTTTTGGAATGATCCCATTTCAACCTGTGTTTGGAGAAGGACCTGGCTGAGTAATTATCCATGGTGCTTTTTAAGTCATCCCTGCATACCGGGGAATAGCAAGTCAAATTGAATTATCCAAGAGCAGAAATTATGTACTTGGAAAGTCATGTTTCATCATATATTCACTCATCTATTGTATGTAATACAATAAAGAACCTTATAAAACTCCTTTGTGCAGCACAAGAATTGGTTACATCACCCTCGTAGGTAGTTACTATCTATGATGATGTGAAAACTCATCATTTTTCAAAGGTTTTCTGAAATATGAATTTTGGGGAGCTCCTCGCATTAGCAGGTGCTGTCTTCCATGGCTGCCTTTAACAACATTGCCATTATAGTTTAAAATAAGTTGCATTTTCACATGTGTTAATTTAAAAAAACATTTTTGTAGTAATGTGTTTTTAAGGCGCTACTCTTCCACCACTTCAACTTATAAACAACCCTGGGCTCCTTTTCATCTGAGCATAAATCAACAAATAGGTTCTGTCTCTGTGTTCCGTCCATAACAGTGTATTACAGCTGCAATAGCCATTATTTCATTTCTTAGTTTGGGGAGCTCTTATAACTTCCCCATCCCTGTTTTTGGATAATGTCTTGTCAAATAAAAATAAAGGGCACCTTTGTTTGGCTTTAATACATCTTCATAAAGATATCACCCAGAGGTGCCTGTTGTATTCTACTTTTCCCATGGATTAAGTTGACTATGATTGCTATTTATGTGGCTGTGATTCTGAATCATCTTTTGTCGTGTTTTGGAAGCCCTGCTTCTTTACTATATCATGGATCTCTTCTTTTTAGGCAATTCTTTTTTCCATCAATGATGTAATGTTAGAGTTTAAAACACTCATTCCTCCCAGAAACCTGCTTGGTAAAAGTTTCTGGTAAAAAAAATAATAGGTTTAGCTAATTCAACAAGTGCCAGAAAGTATACATCCCCTCTTATCAGAAAGTATTTATTATTATTATTTTGTTCTCTCCCTTTCTCTCTCAGATTGCATATAGCAATCTCTCTTTCTTGAACTAATAGAGTATAAAATGTATTTTACAACAGTTTTACCTACAGGTGACTTGCTCTTTATTACTGGATGTGGGCGAAAATCAATACTTCTGTAACTAGAAGATCATTTATTTTGTGAGTCTTTTCCAAGCATGTCTTAGGAGTGGGGCTGCTGCTAAGCTTGCAAAGCTATGATGAAGAATTATGTTGCTCTAGCTTAGTCTCCCTCCTGCTTCCAAGCTATTTATGGAATTAAATATGTGTGGATTTTCAGACCAAGTCTAGTGCATCACTTAGCTGGCTTTGTAATACTGTGGAGATGGAAATTCCTTTTAACATGCTCCATTTTCTTAAAGGGTTGGGGAATTGACACATTAGAAACGGTGATAGCTGTGTGTCACATGTTTCCTGCTTTCATTTTACTGCAAAAGCCATGATCACACAGAAGCCATCAAAAAGTCTTTTGCACAGACTTGCTGAAGTCAGAATGGGGGTGGGAGGAGAATTAATATAGGAAGGTTTACACAGAGCTTTTTAATTGGAACCTGCGCTTGACTATACAAGGGATCCAAACATACATGGAACTTCCATCTGGCAACTTTCATGGCAGGTAGGTAAAGAAACTGATCTCTTTCTACAGTACACCCATGGACCTTGGCAACATTAAGACATGTGGACTTCAATTCCCAGAATTCCCCAGCCAACCTGGAATTCTGGTAGTTGAAATCCACAGGTCTTAAAAGTTGCCAAGGCTGGCAAACACTGACTTACACTAATTGAGGGTTTGCTCCAATTAACTGAATGAAGAACTCAGACTTTGAATCATGGTCATTTAGGAGAAGGTGGCATTTTTGTCCAAAGAGCATGGAATTTACAAGACAAAGACAAGAACATACAAGATAGAAGAATAGGGAACAGAAGAGAGGAAAAGGAAGGATGCATAACGTTTGCAAAATTTCTCCAGATATGTCGAAATGTATTTATTGCTCTTCATTAAATAAAATGCAAAGTAGAATTTTGTTACCGAGGTAATCAAAAGTTGCCTGAGCTAATTAGTGGCATTGTTCTGATCTAGTAACATACAGTTACATAAATACAGATGTAGTCCTCAACTTACCGTAAGTTGTTTAGTAACCAATGTTATGATGGACCCTGAAAAAGCTGCTTACAAGCCAGATTCAAGTTCCAATGGCTACCCCAGTGGTCATGTGACTGCATTCTGGGCACTCAGCAATTGGCCAACAATTACAGCTATTTACAACATCCTGCAGTCACCTGGGGCCAGGATCTCTGAGGCTTTTGCTGGAAATTGGTGCTTACTTCTTTTTCTGGCAAAAAATTGCCCCAAAGTGAACAATAAGTTTGCTTAACGACCCATAACATTTCTTAACAACTGCCACAAAAAGGCGATAAAATCTGGCATGGTCATGGAGTCACCCACTTAATGATCATCATGACTTATGACCAAAATTGCAGGCTCAGTTACAGTCGTAAATTGAAGACTACCTGTACTGCCGCTTCTGTCTCCTGGAGAAAAGTTAGAATAGAAATCGAACAAATAAATGAGACATAAGCGAATGCCTGCTTCCAGGTGAATTTGCATTTATTAGATTATTAGACAATATTTTTTAATAGTAGGTTATTGTTTTGTGATTATTGTTCTTATTATTTTGTTATTATCACAGGTACTGCTTATTTGGTGACTACAATTAGGAATGGAAACTTAGGGGTTAAACATAGTAATTATTAAGTGAAAAAAAATCACGTGACTGAAACTGTATTTAAGATTTACACAGGGCAATGTGTACTAACTGATTGCAATGTGGAACACATGACAGACAGACTGCACGATGGAGCATTAGAGGTGGGATTTGGTTATGATGTCTTCTTCTGTGGTTTAGTGGAAGTATGGAATGGGATAGTTCGCCATGGCCCATTTGCCATGGCCAACTCAACATGGCCAATTTGCCATGGGACAATTCAACAATTCACTTTAATTATTCAAAATAATTTAAAAAATATATTAATTTTTGTCATTCACATTTCTTTTTGTCCCTCCCTTGACAACCTCTCTTTAATGATTCCATTCCACTCTTTCTTCAATATTAGTGTAACTCATGACCCGCAGCAAGTTGTCCTGTGTTGAGTTGGCCATAGCGAGTTGGCCATGGCAACTTGGCGGTGGTGAGTTGGCCACGCCACTTGTCATAGACCCATCCTGTATGCTTTTGTATCAAACTGAATAAGACCACATAAAAATCTTTGACACGGTAGTCAGGTTGATAGAAGAGAGAGAAAGAGAGAAAGAGAAAAGAGGGTGGATTGGTGATAGATATGCAGATTTTATCTTTTCAATTAAAAAAAAGTATCTGATGCAATGAGCTCCAGCTCCAAAATCACATGAAATCAGAAACACAACACGGGCATATGTTTTCTGTTTAAAAGCATACCAAAACAAAACTGAAGTCACTTTCTTTATACTAGCTAGAAATTAAAAGACAGAGAAATTGGCAGAAAATCTGAAGTCTTGAGGCTATCATAAAACTGCTCTTGCTCTGGTTGCCACCCAAATGACAGCAAACCCTTGGATGATGATGTCATCCATATCCAAGTAAGCTCATATGAGAATTGGCAGGTCCACAAATTAAGTTGGGTGATTTGAAACCTGGTCTATAGCATTGACACTTGCTGCCTTAAAATACAACATTACAGTCTCCCAAATTTATATCTAATTTCTCTGAAACTATGCTAATGTAGGCAGGCTATTTTCAAATATTGATTTCTGGGCCCATGCTTTATTATGTATATGTTCTAAAAAAGAGAAACAAATGAGTATTTAAAGCTAGGCACATGCTTTTTAATGATTATGTGAAATGTGTCTACCCTGTTACTGTATATATCATGACAAAATAGAACAATCGTACCATTATTTCAAACTACGGAATATAAATATTTGCAATAGCCTATGCCCCATCTGAAGAAAAAAAAACCCCCTACTATGCAGTAATGTAAAATCTGTGCTCATTTGATCTACTTCTGGGAAAAAAGAAGCATGATAAAAGTCATTGAGTTAATCCTCTGCTGGAACAAAACTGTTCCTTGAATCAGCTATCTGTGTGTTCAATAGGCTGTACCATAAGTGGTTTTATGAAGGACACAAGGGCACCGTTTTATATTAGTAGTTTATATCATGGTTAATCATGATATAAAGCATGGGTTGCTTTTATTTTAGTGGATGAGAAGGAAACATTTGTACTATCAATGTATTTTGCTGCTTACAATGCAACATGTTCATCTGAAGCCAATTTACAGTTTCTTGGCAGGCTTTTGCCAAAAAGATGAGCATATTGCCTTCCTTATCCTGGTACTCTCCTGATATTTGGGGATAGGTCCCTGAATTCTAGTCAGCAAGACCACTGGAATTCTGAGTATAATACATCTGGAGAGCTTCCAATTGGGGAAAAAAACCCATTGCGTAGACATTTGGTTGTTGCACACATTCCACTGTACCATTGGAAGCTCAATATATGCCCATTTCATTGTTCATCTTTTTGTGGTTGACACATAGTGATATACTCACATTTTGGATTGAAATCTTATATTATGCACATAAGACTCACTAGGATTCTGCTTAAATATCAGTGGTACTGTATGAAATCTCTGATTTGTATGAGATTAAATGCTTTCCCTCCTAATTAAGCTGTTTTAAGATTTAAAATAGAAATGTGATTTGATATCATTATAACAATTGTAGTAAAATCAGTATGGTTGAGCAGTAATTGATTTACATTCTCCTGTATATTTTATTTTATGTTGCCATTCCCTCGCCTGTGGGTATTATATACATTTTGCTTCTGTTTCTTTTCTTTTTATTTTAAGCCCCAGATTCTATCCATTTATCTAGGCAAAATGCAAAATGCCATAGCAACTTGTACAGGATAAAAGACCTCTTTTCTTTTAAAAATGAATCTGCTCTCTGGGATTTGATAAGTCTTTTGGCTATGGCTGGAGTTGATACAAAGCTTAATCAATCAGAGATAATCTTAACAGAGACAAAACACAAGTATTACCGAGTATATGGAGAAAGCAGATACCGAAGGCAAAAACAAATGTCAGTTGAAAATGCTTCAGCCACTTGGCAACACACATTGTCAGCAGAAACCAAAGTCACAAGCCCAAAAAATTAAAAGGTTGATTCTATTCTGATACTTTTAATGTTCCTTTTAGGAGCTAAGTGTTCTCTCTGCATTGGTATCTGTTGAGTTCTTGCTTATTAGGAATCTATTCCAGTGTAATATTCCAGTGTGACACAATTTCCTCTTTTTAAAATAATCTTAGGTTTGAGGTAGACAATTTTAAGGCTGAAATTAAGAGACACAATAAGCACGTTGAAATGGAATTGAATGGAGGTTTATTGCTTAGTTGTGTCATTTTGATTACAGAATGATACTTCAGCAGAATCTTCTCTATCTCTGTCTGTGCTCCATGTAGACAAAACATCTGCCTGAAAAAGATGGAGGACCTTATCAGAAGGTATTTAAGGCATGCAAAGGAAAGAGAAGAATAAAAAGAAAGTTCCATCATATCCCCTGATGAAACACTAGATACACACTAGTGGAATGTTGTGCTTAAATGTCATGTGCTTGATATAAATTTGAAGAATTTCTTTGCCAGGCTATTGCACACATAGATAATCCTAGGTTTTTATTACATTAATCAGAACAGGGGTTTTTTTGTGTGTTTTTTTGACTGTTGTCAAAACACTCAAATATAATTGATGGTCAAATATTAGTGGTAGGCATCCTTCAGTCTTGAAAGACTATGGTATCATGCTCTGAATTGAGGTTCTGGAACAGCATCTAGTATGGCTGGAAAGGCCAATTCAAGAGTGACAATCCCTTCTACACTGAGGGCAGAAACAGTCTGTCCCCTGTCTAGCTTCCTGGTTTCGCTGGTGTTGGGACTCTCTCTTTGCCTCAGTCTGTTGAGCAAGCATCTCTTTGAATTGGGAGAGGCCGTGCCACACAGCCTGCCTCCAAGCTGATCGCTCAGAAGTCAGGGTTTCCCATCTGTTGAGGCCAATTCCCAAGGTCTTCAGATCCCTCTTGCAGATATCCTTATATCGCAGCTCTGATCTCCCTACTGGGCGCCTTCCCTGCACTAATTCTCCATACTTAGACATTTTGAAATAATTCAAAGTCCTGCCTGCAGATGATCCTAAAAGTGAGGCAGATAAGAATCCATAAAAAACAATACAGGTAGTCCTTGACTTACAACCATTTGTTAGGTGACAGTTTAAAGTTACAACAGCACTGAAAAAAGTGGTTTATGACTGGTTTTCATACTGTGATCACTGCAGCATCCCCATGGTCACGTGATCAGAATTTGGCTGCTTGGGAATGGGTTCATAATTATGATGGTTGCAGTGTCCCAGGATCATGTGATTAACTAATACAAGCTTCTGACAAGCAAAGTCAGTGGGGAAGCCAGATTCACTTAAACACTAGGGAAAGAAAGGACATAAAATGGGGTAAAACTCACGTAATAACTGTCTCTAAAAGGACAAGCTAGCTCCCTGCCTTGTTCATCCGACTGATAACAACAACAAAAAAAAAGATACTGAATCTTCAGCAGATTTTCAACATTGTGAGAGTTCATTTTCAAGCACCATATCTGATTAATGAATCTTCCAGCCTTGCCTTCCCACTGCCTTTTAAAAGAAATATATCAACTTTATACATCTGCGTAATACGTCCCTGTGTCCAATCATTCTGTCCCATAAACATTTTCTGTGTTCAGATCTGATAAAAGAAATAGGTAATTTGACTTAATCAATGAGATTTTCTTATTCTCAAATTATATTTGAGTGTTTTGATGTAAAATTCCTCGACAGGAATTGTAATGAAAAGTTTGTTTATCCATATGTATGTAAGCACATATGTATGTAAGCAATAATAATAATAATAATAATAATAATAATAATAATAATAATAATAATAATAATAACAACAACAACAACAACAAC
>JANHFR010003190.1:59579-72401 GCA_032468015.1 Mimophis mahfalensis | reverse complement strand
TCCACAGTGTTCCTTATAGGTGTATTGTACAAAGGAAAATTATCTCTATATTTGTGACATATAATATATCAGTCTTGGGAGTGTTTCCATATCTACTTTCCTTTAAAAGGGTTGATCTTAGCTACCTTATACCAAATAATCCACTTGAAGCTCAGTATCTATGCAAACTGGGAGCAGTTTTCCAGAGTTTTCAGATTGGAGTTTTCTTTAGGCTTTTCTGAAAATGTCAGAAATTAAACTTAGCCCTTCTACCTGCAGATCTTCTGCTGTGCAACAGATGTTTGATTCTTTGCAAGACTACTCTGACTAATGTAGCATATGGCACTTGCTTGAAAAGAGTTTGTTTAATTTGAAAGTTTTTAAATCCAATATACCAATATACGTGATTAAAAATACACATTATTTCTATTATACAGGTTTGGGGATGGACAATAAAGAGATACCTATTATTTTATACAGTATAGGTTTGGAATTATTTCTAAATCATATGGTCTTTATTTGTTGTATTGAAAGATTATATCATGGGGATATTTTTTTAGTCACCCTGAAACCATTATTTCTACATAATTTGAGGGTGGGCTTCCCAAGGGGATGTCATAGGCTGAATAGTATGGCCTCACTTTAGTTATTAGATCTTTCTTTCCCTCTCAACCTGACTTACATTGTCGAACTTTTATGAAGATGAACTGGAAGAAGAGAATCTTGACCTCACTGGAGAAACAACAGGTATTGATAGATCAATCAGTCAATCGAAATATGATAGATACATTCATTGGATTTTGTATATTCATTCTACTTCATATTTAAAAAGCTAATTAAATTTGACATCTATGTAATTCATTTAATTTAAGCTTTAATATATCATTTATGATTAACTACAGTTGCTAAGTATAAGAAACCAAGGCAGTATATTATTGACCGTTCCTTGGAATTTTTGTTGTTAGGCCATTTGATTACTTGCTAGGAATTATGATTCAGCAAAACAAGTTTTACATAACACATCCCAAAAAAGTTGAAAGGCAGGGAGTTGATTAATTAAAACCATGATTTAATGTCACAAGATAAATTCACAACAAAATTAAAGATGGATTAAGTTTCTTTCCCACAAGGAAACAAAATCCCATCACTCTAAATATGTTTCCAGGCATTCGCCAGGGCTTGTTTTCTAGCCAATTCCTGTAGTGAGCAGTCTTCAACCATCTTTTCAAATAGTGGTCAAACGTTTCAGTATTTAATAAGCGCACACAAAATGGAGACTTATTCAGGAACAATCAAAATGACCTTTTCCCCTCTCCAAATCATCAATGAAGAGACTGTCTGTATGGTACCATGTGATTGCCTGCAAGGGGACCCTTCATATACTTGTAGAAGTTTCCATACGTGCTAGAATCTGGAATTCCATTCCTTATGGAATCTTTAGCATGTATGGGAAGCTGGTCAGCTGGTCAGCTGCAGACCATTGACCCACCCTTGTGGAGACAAATTAATGGCACCAAAACAAATTAGACATGGGAGATGCTATTCGCCATTCTTGGATGTTCACTTATTCATTGGGGAAAAAAAGTCAGGAGGTAGCGATGCAACATTCAGCTAGCTAACCCGTATGCGAAGAGAGTGGGGGGAGGGAGAAAGACAGAGAAACAGAGACAGACAGATTAATTTTCATGGCCACTTTGTGATGGACACATTTTTTCTGAATAAGAAAAGCATGTTTGTGTTGGGTAATTCTTAACAGCATTCTTTTTAACACGAGGAATAGTATGAACGAGAAAGACAGATATTGGAATGTTACTTTTCCTAGACAGCAGTTCAGCATAACATTCATACTGTTGTGCCCACATCTCATGCTTTTGCAGAACTGAATATAGCTACTACTACTATTGTGACATTGTGACACTTTTCTTGCAGAAAAGATGCTACAATGGGAGCCGAATAAACATTGCTGCCAGGCAAGCTTTAATAAACTTTAATTAAGTGCAACTCAAGGCAAATCAGGAAGTATTATCGGAAAATGGGAATGGTTAACTATTTCATTCAACTTAGTTTGAGGCTATTGTATATAAAAAATAATACCAAAGCTGAAGAAGGATACCATGTACTACATGAAAAATAGAAGAAGATGGAACAATGAAAAACTCCTTTAAATAAACACAGGAGCTTATGCCCAGCTAGGCCCTGGTTTAGATTGGCCAAATGCAAACCACATGTGGCTTTACCATACTTTAATACTCTCCCTTGAGCAATTTCATCTGATAATCCTGTTATATTATTTTGTTGTGTTTTGATCACTGTTATTAGAGGAGCCCATCTGTGATTTTAATCCTCTCTCTCTTAATTAGCCCAGATGGCCAAGAACCAACTGAAGCAATTCCCCAACAGGCCTTTAAAAGCTACAAAATGATTCCCACCAGTAAATAAATTTAAGCACGAAGGAAGCCCATGTTTAAAAACATATTCTGGCTAATGTTTTGCACTGAGGAATAAAGCTTAATTTGTAGTCCCTGTTGTGTGTTCTGAGATGCCCCAGAGTAATTATAAATGTCTGTATATTTTTGATGATTGCACCTCCATTGTTTTTAATCCTGTACACAGGATTAAAATATACATGTGAAGTTGATATAAATCCCATTGAATTTGATGAGGTTTACAGTATTTTTAGCACAAATGCAAAGATTAGGTCCAGGTTAATAGTTAAATTGTCAGTGACAAAGACGTGTTAGCACATCTAAGACTTAATTAAGATTGCATGCATGGAGAAGGAACTGTCCACCTGATGCAATTCAGCTATAGTGCTTTCCATCATAACATTAGGTTTGTAAGCTATATTAACTAACTTCGGGTAATATTTTAAATTTTTCTGTGAGGCTTCTAAAAACAAGTTGAGAAATATATGTCACCTTTATTTTTATAAATAACTCAAAGCGGCAATCATGATATTTGTTTCACCTTCTGTTTTTGCCACCACAACAATCCTCTGAGGTGTGAGTTAGGCTGAGAAAGAGTAACTGGTTCTCCCAGCTGATCCAGATAAGGCAGGACTAGAACTCACAGCCTCTTGGTTTCTAGTCTAATAGTGCCTCAGTAGTACTGCAGATTGGAAACAGTAGCCTCAAGATTAAACAAATCCCCAAGATCTATCAGACTACAACTCCTATTATCTTCTATCAGACTGACCCTTATCAGTGTATACTAAAGGTGATAGGAGTTATACTTCGTTAGGGAAGTTTAATCTGTAGAAATGTATGGGACATCTCAAGTCAGATCCCTGGGTAACCAGTCCTCTTAGGAAATGCACTGCATTCTTGTTCTGAAAAGAAAAGAGGGGAAGGAGGGTGGACTCTGATCCATTCCTTATTCAATGAATGGGAAAGAGAGAATGAAAAGAAATAGATCAGACTGTGTAAGCCTACATATAAGGTCTATGGATGAAAGATGATTTGTAAATGATGCAGGACCACATCTTTGAAAGGAAACCTCCGGATTAGTCCCATCTAACAAGAGATCACCTACTGAGATTTAAAGCAAAGTAGTCCAACTTAACTAATGATTTTTAAAGCTTTGCTGGTTACATCAAGGTCAGAAGAATTAATGCAGGCCAGATGGTTATGTTATCATATTGTATCACTCTGCTTCAAGCTTATACTGTAATCCTTATCATACAAAGCAAATCGTTTTAATGTAGAGATATCAGTGGTATTTAGCTAAAGCAGAAAAAAGGACTTTAAAAAAAAAAGATGAAACAAAGAAAGTCATGTTTCCTTTTGTGGAGAATAGAACAGATCCGATTAATCTTTACTAATAAGTACTTACTATAGAGACAGATTTTTAGAAGGTGCCTTTAAAAAAAAGGAAGGAAGTTACAAATAATTATATTTTATGGCAATATAATTGGACTTCTGCAAAAAAAATTACAATCATTTGAGAAATGGAATTATTCTTAGGAAAAGAATTTCAAAGACTGAGATTTATCCTAGAAGATAATTCTATATGGTTCATGGATTATTGTATTTCTATCACACACACTTCCACTACAAAGCCACCTATGGTAGCTAACAAAATAATTTAAGGTCATAAACAGAGTCCTAACAAACATCAAAATATATTAAAACATAATATTTTGTATCATATATTAATCCAGTGCTTCCCTATTTGGGGAATAAATTAAATAAAAGTGTTTTTTTCTCTCTCTTTGGGTAATCATACATGAACCCAGTACCCAATTACAGTAGTCAGAAGTTCTCTAAGACCAGCTTAATTATTTTATTCTCATACAAAATAATGAAATTGTGGTTCATGTTCAGGGATCCTAGGCCAGTCAATAGGAACACTGGAAAATATCAGGTCCAGGAGACTTAAGACATTGAATTGCGCTCAATCATCTGGACCATTATTGTTTCTCTCTTAACTAAAGACAGGCTTGCTAAAGATCAGAACTAACATGGATAATGTTCTAATTTAAAAGCCAAGTTTGTGGAACAGAAGTGGCAATTATGTTATCTGTGAGCCTAAAAACTCTGCCATCTCACTACATGGCTCTTTCAAACTTGCTAGAATTATCAATCAGTGATTCTCTTATGTATAATCATTTGATGTACTAACATTTGCTTTACCTTATTTTACTGATCCATCTTATATCAGATTATGTTTGTATTTACTGGGATTTATGGCTGTATTACTGCCTCTCAGCCCAAACAGATCTGGCTAATTTTTCAATTAGAGCAATTGAATGCTATTCCTAGAAAAAAGGCTCTTCAACTTCAGTGTTGGTTTCGAGATTGAGCTGATCTTGAAACACAAATTAATTTTGAATAACCCCTTTTCTTCTTTCACCTGATTACAGATGCAGCCTGATTTGAACATTTATCTTAAGGAACACTGAAATTTTTAGACCTTCCAGAAATAATAAAATGAATTTTATTGAATGCTAAACTAGGCATAATGGTATGAATAAATACCATCCAATCAGTTTTATTTTTACTTTGTGTAACCAGATCTGCCAGTAAAATTGTTTTGTGATGCACAATTGGTTTAACCAGCCTACTTCATCAGTTTCTTCCATTTGGGGTTTAATCATCTGCTTAAAGAGTTAATGTAGAGAAAAGACAAATTTAAGAGCTCTTTAACATTTAGTGTTTCTTTAGGACTATAGGAAGCTTTCTTAATCAGGCCAGATTTTTGATTAATATATCACTATTTTGTTAACTCTGGTTGGTATATTTTGGGAAGAGAAATTTTTCTGTCCTCTACAACCTGATTCTTTTAATTAGAAAGGCAATAATACAAGAAAACCTCCAGGGTAGAGAGTTTTTCCAATTGTTTTTAGTGAAGTATAGCAGCAGCAACAAAAAGAATAAATCAGTAATAGTACAATACAAAAAACTGTATACCACACAGTGTTTAAAACAAATCAAATTTAGGGGGGAAAAGTAAAACAAGGAAAAATGAAAAAATCATGTGATACTAACATAATTCAATCCTTACATTTTTTACTAAATATATGTAGGAGTTGATTAGGCTGAGTCTAAGAGTGGAGTCAAATGCATCAGCAGTTTGGAACTCTACACTCCCATAAAAGACTTTAAGTCCACTCCCACTTGAATCCCATTGGCTCTTACTTGACACCAATTTGGCTTGACTGATGATAGTACAGATGCTTGTGTATAGGTAGCGTGGAATAAACTTGTACTTTTGAACTCTATCTTGGATCCTGACTTCTTGCACCTAAACTGTATAGAAACAGCTTTTTATTTTTAGAATATAAAATATTTCCTTCCATTTTACCTTTAATATACATGTGAATGTTGCAAGCTCCGCAAATGGCATGAGAAAATAAACACAATTATTATCATAAGAACAATACAAACACATTTTGGAAGGAGGGGGTGAGGAGTGGGAGAGAGAGAGTCCTTGAAAATATATTAATTCCCATTGACCAAATTATGGGAAACATGATACATCTGGGAGAAAGCTAACAATGGAGACACATGCAGTTAGGCAAGAAGAAAATAAACTAGGAAATCATCATGGTGAACTGATTGACCTGGAATATCCAGGATGCAACATTTGGTTCAGTAATACAACATGCAAGATCAATATGATGAGTCTAACTGCAAATACGGAACTTGTTAGATAGCTTGATTTTAAGTTTACACACCCTGAGCCTTTCTGAGCTTTTCCCCATATGTGCACAAAATTACAGCTTAACTGTTTTTAAAAGAAGCACAAAGCAGCACGTCTATCTAGCCCTGTGATTAAATACTTGCAGCACCCATATAAGAGCCTGGCTAATGCATCAAACCCCTTGGTTAAGACAAATACTGCATATGCAGTTAGGAGCTTTAACCAAGTCATATTAAGTGGAAATAGCCCCACAGCTTCCAGGTTGTGGAATATCTTTAATCCAAAGACAGATAAATGACCCAGTATTGTGAGTACTGCTGCTTAAGGTTTTCTCAATAAAGATTAGGGTTACCAAATCAGCATGGCAAAAATCTGGACTAGGAAAGAGAGCTAGGAAACTCTTTTATCCATCTACTGGTTGTCTGGATTTTTGCAGGCCAGATATATTAGCCCTATTTTAAAATACCTTAGATTCATCCATTTACCCTATATGTCCCAGTGAGTAACATTACAAACTTTAAAAACTAAATTAGAAGGGAAAAAATCAACTTCTATATTTTTAGTTATGAATGGGATATATGAAATTCTGTTTTATCTGCACATCAATGAATGTACCTGGGAAACTAGACACTTATGGATGTGGTACTGACTATGAAGTCTAGGCTTTTTTCATAGCAAACATGCAGAGCTGGGAGACTTAATGTAACTTGAAGGCATTCTAATTTATACATGTAGACCAAGACATTTCAATTGGTGCCCTCAGAATGATCCTAGAAAATAAACGCAGTCACAACATGGCTGAGAAAGTGAGCATATGGTTTGTTTTATGCTCACTTCTCATCCAACTGTCCAGAAGGTTCAGAAATGACTATCTCCATATAGACACCCATGAGTGATTGCTAAAACTTGGTTCTTGTTTTTGTAAAGTATTGTCTTACAAATTGTTATTATATTATTATAATACACATCATTATAATTTTACAAATTATAAGTAATTGTGTTTTGAAAATGCTGGGAAACATCTACCAACAGAGGACTAGAGCTATAGCAGAAATGCAATGGTTGTTTTATGACTTCCATTATTTCCACACAGCTAAACTAGCTTAACCTGGAGGTTGTTATACTAATTTATTTGTACCATGAGAATCATCTTCAATATCATTTTACCTTGCCAATATACTGCTGTTAAGGAGTCAAGAGCTCATCCTAGAACACTCCTTCAACTGCTAGGCCATTTCTAGAGGAGAAATGTGAATCAGTACAAGATTTAGGGAGCCACAGGAATTGGGCCCCCTAAATAGGGTCAAAAATTCACAGATCTTAGCTCTGACTGAACTCATTTCCAAATCATTCAGTCTAATAAGGCTAAAAATGTAAAAGAAGCTACTAAAAAAAATGAGTGTGAACGTGCACATATGTATGTGTCCAAACACATTCTACATTGGAATAGCAATTAACAGATTACATAACTCCTGGGAATGGTTTAAATCTTAAAGAGGTTCAAAAGCAAAATCTTTCCTCTTTGTCTGCTTCCCCTATTCCAGTGGGTTTTAAGGGGAAAAAATGATCAAATAGGTGATACCTGTGCTTTCACCTCTAGGTATGTAGTAAAAATGAAATTAATTCTAAATATAGTGGCATTCCAAGGTTTTAAATTAAAGCAGTGTAAATGGGATGGGATACAATATTTTAAAAGAACAACCTGTCTGTTTTGCTTCCCTACGGGATCCCAAAACACCATTTATAACTCCAGAAGATAGCTGATATTGACTAAAGCATCAACCTGTGATTTGGCTTTCGGCTAAATGTACTATTTGCTTGAGGCAGTCATAAAACAGCACATTATTGGTTTGTTATCAATTTAGGACTGAACTATTGATCCATAGTCCATTGGAAAATTATCAGCCTGGAGATTCTTATTCCAATGTTGTAATATACATGTTGTGTTCTTTAATACATGGATGATCATCTATCCCCCGTTGCCATTTAGGATTTAATTTCCACAGGGAGCCATTTTGTATGGCCAAGTTGCCATGCTGAAAATGTGACTGAGCTCTCCCACTCTGTATTGGATGATGAGAGAATAAAGGCAGTTTAACCTGGGAACAACAAAAAAGTCATAATAGAGTGACCTAGCTTTCAAACTTATGGGAAAACAAAAAAAGGGTATAGTACACTTCAACATTAAATTACGGTACTATTTTTTTCTTTTCTCTTTATGGGACAAAGAAAGACAAGATGCCTTACAGCAAGCAATATGGGCACTGCATTTGTTACTTTTTTAGAAAGTGTATTCACATGAACATTCAATTTAACTTTGCATCAATCTGACTCCATTACATTTTAGTATGATTAAACCAAGATGAACTAAAGATCAACATACGTTTTGTCTATGTTTGTTCTATCAAGAGCAGTGTCTTTCAGCCTTAGTAGTTTTAAGATAATGTGAACTTCAATTCCCAGAATTTTCCAGCACATACTTTAAAGTTACTAGGACTGAGAAACATTGATCAAAAGTATAGAAGATCAGAGATACAGATTTTGTCTACAAAAAATTTGTTTAGGTAACATCCCTCCAAATGGTGATTTTAGGTGAAGTGACCTGTAATTCTTATTATACCTACTGTCTGTCTGCATTTACTATTTTTAAGGGTAGTAAGAAATGGAAAGCTCAATGGGATTGTGTTTTGTGAGAGAAAGGATCCCTAAAATGTGCCATTGGATCTTCGGAAATCACACACATATCTCAAATATCCCTGCTACTGACAAGGAGGGACAAATTTTATTTTCACACCAGCAGGACACTCTTTGTTCTTCTTAATAGAAAGTAGGATGACTTCCACTGACTAAAAACAAGAAGTCAGACAATTCAAAATGCTTTAAATTAAGGACTCCCCAACCCCCAGTCCATAGACTGGTACTGCGCATGCCAGAAACCAGGTTGCGCAAACACATGAAGTCCCATCTGCAGGATACAGGCTGCATGCAAAAACAGGCCCATTCTGGTCCACAGAAAAACCACTCTCCACAGAACCAGTCCATGGTGCCCAAAAGGTTGAGGGCTGCTGCTTTAATCAATGCTACGTTTTAAATAAACGTGTGATGCCAGAAATGGGCCTGGCTCCCCCTCCAGCTTACTATCACAAAATATTTAGCTCAAATTGTAAAAGGATTGGAAAAGATTGTAAATCTCTGTTTAATAGAAATAGAAACTCAGTCTCTTAAATGAAATCTCTCTGCTCTGTAGCTTCTCCCTGCCAAAGTACTGCAACCAGAAGAAAAGTGACTACATACATTCTAAAATCATCCTCCTTAGTCAAACAGTAAACAGATATCATAACTAAAACAAAACATATGCTATTTTGATAGAACTGAACTGGTCACTAACCTTAACTTTATGAAAAGTTTAAAAGTTTAAAAAACAAGCGGCAGCTAGAAATGAACAAGGTGAATTATAGAAGCCAGCACAGATTTGTTAAAAGCAGGTAAAGTAACACAATTATTGGACCAAGGAAATATTGTGGGTAGACTTCAGTAAAATATGGATAGACTTCAGGAAATATTGAGTATAGACTTCAGTAAAGCATTTGATAAAATAGACCACAGCAGAGATCCACAAGATGTGTAATAGCAGGACCACTACCAGATGGAGTTGAGGTTGGCTGACCAACTGAACTCACCATGTAGTCCTCAATGAAACTACTGTACATCAACATGGAGGGAAGCACGCAATGGGGAATTTCAAGGTTCTTTTTTGAGCCCGTGCTCTTCAACATCTTCATAAATGATCTAGAGAAGGGAATTGATGGGGTACTCGTCAAACCTGCATAGAACACAAAGCTGGGAATAGTTGCTGGCATTTTGGAAGATAGACTCAAGATTCAGGAGGATCTCTTGACTGACTTGAGAAATGAGCCCTTTCCAATTCAGTGGTGAGAAAAGTAAGGTCCTCCACTTAGGCAAGAAAAACCAAATGCACAGGTATAGAATAGGCAGTACCTGGCTCAAGTGTGGGAGGGATTTAGGTGTCCTAATGGACCATCACTTAAGTGTGAACCAGCAGTGTGCTGAGGCTGCCCAAAAATCTAATGCAGTCCTAGGCTACATCAACAGAAGGATAGCATTAAGATCATGGGAAGTGATAGTACTGCTCTGTACTGTATAAGTAAAGCCACAGATGAAATGTTCATCCAGCACTGGTCACCATAATACAGAAAAGATGTGAGGTCCTAGAAAGAGGAGTACAGAAACGAGCAACAAAGATGACAATTTAGGCTGGGGGCTAAATTGTATAATGAATAGCTAAGGTGACTAAACATATTTAACCTAATTAAGAGAAGGTTTAGAGGAGATTTTATAGCAGTCTTCCAATACTTGAAAAGCTGCCATAAGGAAGAGAGGATTGATTTATTCTCCAGAGTACCTGAAGGTAGGACAAGAAACAATGGGTAGAAGCTCATCAGAGGGAGGTCCAACCTGGAAATAAGGAGGAATTTCCTGACATTGAGCATAATTATTTAATGGAACAGCTTATCTCGTGGAGTTGTGGGTGCTCCATCACTGGAAGCCAGATCACAGATTAACAAAGTTGGAAGGGACCTTCTAGGCCATCGAGTCCAACTCCCTGCCCAAGCAGGAGACCCCCTGCCGCTACCTAGGACTGAACTCACAGTATCCTGATTGTAGGGCGAGAGCTCTACCCCTAGGCCAGAGACACCTTATCAAGGTTTGAAGGAACGGTTGGACAACCATTTGTCCGGACAATATAAGGACAGGATGTTGGACTAATGATGTTCCAGCTCTATGATTCTATAATTCTGGGTGGCATAATTCCCTTTTCTTTCTGTCATTCACACCTCAAAAGTGTTGCTAGAGATGTTTATATATGGTTAAAGACCGACTTAAAAATCAGAGAGTGCAAACAAAACTTTTATGTAGATAAAATACCCTGATGTTTACATCAATGCAATAATTCTCTCCTTTTTCTTTTCTTTTAACTCCAGTGTATTTGCATTATACATCTCAACTAATTTCTATTCCCTGGCAGGCATCTCCACATCTTTGCCTGGGTTGAAAAGAGGGATATTAGACAGCTAATCTGTTATCTATCATCCCAGTGAGGCTCTGTTGTGATTTCCTAGGATCAGGTAATAAGAAAGCTAAAGCCCTGAAGACAACAAATTTAAAAACAAGAAAAGATTTACTTAGGACATCTAATTAGGAATCCTAATCAGAAGCCATCAAGAGCTCTAATTAGCAACGTTTGTTCAAACTCATTGCTTTCTTCTTAACTGGCCACAGGACATCCAAGTAGTTTTAAATTATGTATCACAGGCTCCTAATCAGTATATTGAGCGTCATAAATTGTTAAAAGGAGCTAATAGCTTGCGTTCCTTGATAGAAAGCGCTGATACTGGAGGCAGGGAACTCATCAAAGAGAGAGCCTCGTTAGGCAGCAAAAGGAAAGAGAGGTTGTGCTTCGGTGTCTCATTTTGTTTTAGTAATTAGCCTTTACTGGATTATCCGATCCAAATCTTTATTCAGTTTACTCTGTCAAATCTCGTTTGCATTTTAAATGGGAAACTGACAAGGGGAGCAATTTATCTCCTGACTAGGTTAAACATGTTCAACTTGGTAGGGAGCATCTGATGTGCTTATGAGAGCATAGAGCATCAGTCCATCAGGGCATATGTTACACTCCATCTGCCTACTCATAATAGTATCTTCTGAACTGCTCTTGCATTTGTTTCACAGGTAAGAGATCTGAAACAAGTGGACAAGAAGGTAATGACTTGAGACAGGGCCTTTAGGTCTGGGGTGCTGTTTCTGGAATATTTTTCCACAGGAATACATGATGCCCATATCTGAGGACAACAGTAAAGTTCTTTTGATGGCTTCTGTCTGTCTACAAGAGGAAGTATGTTGGAAGTTAAAATGCTGTTCACTTTTTCAATGGAAGGTCCACATGAGCATTAAAAGGTTTGATGGTTTCAAGGATTGAGACTGAGGAGGCCAAACCGCCTTCACTTTTAATATGGTCCACGTGGTGATCCAAGCCAGTCCAATTGTGGGGAATTCTGGGAGTTGAAGTCCATCCATCTTAAAGGTGCTGCAACTGAGAAACACTGATCCAAACCATTATTGATTTCTTTTTCTACATTTGTAGATGCTCTCTCTTGGTTTGCTTCTTTCTTTTTTTGAACAGGAAAGTTATCATTGTTTGCTTGTTTTTAATGTAAGGATATGCACTCTATGAAAGAAGTGGTCTGGTGATTAGGCTAGTCCTGCTGTGGTGATAGAATTTATTTTTCCAGCAGTCTATCTAGCACATTTTGTAAAGTTTAATGCACTTCTCAAATTCTAGCTATACATGTATTGAAATGTTAAAGGTATTTTCCTTTACAGACAATTAATATTATTGGCTAAAATCTTGATCTCTTTTTGATTTGCCTAAGTATTTCAAGTTTTATTACAAAATTTAAAATTATTAAAACATATACATCTTGTTAAAAGTGGAGGTGCCGAACACCAGAGCATTAAGTTTAATTTAAATGTTTAGCAGATATGCCCATTTGGAATTCAGAATTCTGGATTATTTATTGATTCGTTCATTATACAGATTTTCCTCAGGCAGTTTGTAAGAGTAAAACAATTGCAATTTAAATTTCAAAAATGGGTACCCAATATTATAAGTATTTGTCT
>JANHFR010003190.1:14135-25898 GCA_032468015.1 Mimophis mahfalensis | reverse complement strand
TCAGGAATGCTGGGAGTTGAAGTCCACAAGTCCTAAAAGAGCCAAGTTTGCCTACCCCTGGGCTAATCAATCCATGGAAACTAGGAGGGGGGAGCAGGCTGGTGCCATGAAGGAGGGGAAGAAATGTGATGTTTTTAAGAGATAAATTTACAGTTTCAAGCAGAAGATCTCTCAAAGGCACGCTGTAGAGCTGTAAAGGTTGGAAACGGGTCCAGATCTGTTTCATTCAGATCAATGATGCTAATTTACATGTCAGGGCAAACATGGGAAACCTCTAATGGCAAGATCCCATCTTTCTGCTCTGGGTTACTACGTGCAAGAGGTCTTGCTCAACTCTTCTCTGTTACAGGATAATTTAATAAGTACGGTTGGTGATTACATTAGAAGCTTTGAAAGAGTATCTGCAAGGCCTCCCACCATGGCTCCATGGGTCACTTAATTCTGCAGAAGCCAAACCCCTAATTGGAAGATAAAGGCAATCTTGCAGCTCTCCCCCTCCTTGTCCCGTGCTAGTTCTTGGCTCTCTTTTGGTGAAGGCTAAAAATCAGGTTGTGTCACAAACACAATATTTTGCAGACAAATACAGACCTTTGCTGCTTTAAACAAACGACAGAGGAAGATTGGATATATTTTATTAAATTCTATTGCTCTCAGATTTGTATCTGTCATAGAACAATGAAGTTGGAGGCTTATAACTCTAAAGTAGTAATTCCCAGTCTTGGCAACTTTAACATATATGGACTTCAAGTCCCACAGTTCCCCAGCTGGCCATGAAACCATTGGTTGGAGTTTCACTATAATCCTGCTTCTCAAGCACATTCACACATTGATCAACATGTTCTCTCTGTGGTTTTATGACAGTGTGATTGGGAAGCAGGGAAACAGGAAAAGAGAGGTGGGAAAATGTTTGTTTTTTTTAATCAGGATATTTGGTAAATAATAAAGTCTTATTTGGTGGAACCGCAACATCTCTTTGTATAGACAACAATGGCAGTGGAAAAAATCCAAGACAATCCGGTATAACTCCATTCCCCAGACTTTCAAAATAGGTTTTGAATAGCTGGAGCCCAAAATAATTATTTGAAGATGTACCAAGGATTTTTGCTGTATTGCTGCCTCAAAGAAAAACAGATAGGTCTTCAACAAACCAGTTCTTTTCCACAATCACACATACATCCCTGTAATTCAACTCTATTAAGACTGATTTTGCAAAGGATGCAAACCGTGGAGCTTCAAGACTCTTTCATAGCTTACTTCACATTATCCAACATAAATTGAACTTTCACGCTAGCAAAATTAATATTGAACAGAGTAGTTTCAAGTTCGGCATATAAACACAAGTTTAATGCTATGTTGCTAATTAACTTTCTTCCCTCTTGCCAATTAAATGTACATTTTGTTCTTGCTCTGAATAACTTCTTCCAGTACCTTGTACACATTGGAAATGTGCCCTTGGCAACTACAAAACATCACATCAATCATTTGGTTGTTTCAATAGCATCAAATCAAGTGTAGAAATGAAAATTAGCACTGCAATTCTGACTGCCTTCTCTCATGCTCTCTCTCCCCTATCACAATTTGTACACAAAGAGAAGTTCATATTACATATTCTCACTATCTTTGATTGCCAAATGCAGTGTCATTCCAAGGCCATTCTGGTATTTGCAAGATTTACTTCCTATTTTCCCATCTCGGTTACTTTGCAGAGATTGTAGTGAGTAAAATAATAGTGCACACGTCTTGCCATGGACCATCTATCCCTTGGATGTCCTGCAGTCTGTAAGAACTTTGAATAATGCTGGTAAAATCTCCCTCTTCTTTTAGTGCAATCCTCACCAGAGCAAAGTTGTATAAGTTAAATGTCTCCTTATTGTGAAATTTTAAAAGATCCAGGATAAGCTATTTCAAGATGTATTCATTCACTGAAAGTTGTGATGTTCAAGGTGTGTTAACAATGCACCCGGTATGTCTACCACATTGCAAGCATTTTGATATGCAAGTACCATACGCCTTCTACTAAGGGATGGGCTAAAAGTATACACCAGGTTATGTTTTGCTTTCTCCGTGGGTACCAATTAATGCAATACATCTGGTGGCTAACCTGTTTTAAGACTGAAGATTCCTTGGTGCCATTTAATTAGCCAGTGTTCTGAATAATTAAGCCTTTAAAATTACTCTGTTACATTTTAATCTTGAGCAAAAGTCTCTCATTCTCTCTCCCCCTTTGCCTGCCTTTCACAGTCTCCTTAATCTCATTACTCTTGGATATCAGACCCTACTAATCATCCCAGCCATGAAATCAAAGACAATTCCAGCATTAGCCTTGGGGGCAAGTTTTCTCACAAAATTAATCCTGCTAGCAAGGGGAAGTGGGAGGGAAGCTACGCTAATCATAAGAGATGGCTGTAGGTGCCACGTGGCTACTAATATCAAGGTGTTGAGCCTTTCAGAGTAAGTGGTCCCGGTCTTTCACCTTCACTGACAAGGATCTTGTGCTAAGAATATGTTTGCATGGCAAGTATCACAGTTTTAATCACGATTTCACACAATATGTTAAGCTAATATGTAATTTGTGGTTCACAATGTCTTGTGAAAATAGTCTGGGTGATGAATGGTGATACAAGGATTGGAAGAGCTTCAATGATCAAATGTGTCCATCAACCATTCAAATGTATAAAAAAGGGCACCAACAGAGACAGTAGATAATGCTTATTGAAAGAATTTGTGTAAACCCAGACTCATATTCTGCCAAATTAACAAGGCCGTACTAGATTTACACACCAGTAATTTTCACTACACCCAGCTGAATTTATGCTCTGAAAACTGTGCTTGATTAACTGCTTTATCCAAGTTTGGTGGAGAGGGAAAAATAACCTATGTTCTTCATGCTGTCCTACATTTGTGATATTCTCTTATTCCAGAGTCTCAAGAAAATCTACCCCAAAACTTTTTATGAGTTTTGATTTTTATATCTTAAGGCAAGATACCATCAGCTGCCATTATTTTGGGATGGTAAATTTAATATAAGTTAACGATGTTCTAAGTGCAATTTAAAGTTCAGCAAAAAAAATGAATACATATTGCTTCTTGGGCACTAAATACATATATTTGTGTAGCTATGACCCTGACAGATGGAGGTTTTTCCAGAGTTAGGATTTTGAGCTGCCTTTGACCTGTCTTTCAGAGAACAGCTCCCATATCTTTCTTTCTTCAGTGTTCTCTGAAATATACATTGAAAGGAGGTGCACTGCACTACCATGCTTTGATTAACAGTACATCTAATCCAGTGTTTATCAACCTTGCCAACTTTAAGACGTATGGATTTCAATTCCTAGGATTCCCCAGCCTCTTGGGGTCTGGAGTCCACCCACATTAAATCCTGATTACCAGACTCAGATGCGGTGGATGGGACACACCATCCGAATGGACAATCATCCTATACCTTGCCAGTTGCTCTAGGGTGAATTGGAGACCAGAAAGAGAATTTAAGATCATCCATACAAGCACTATTACAAGGACACTATGAAGTAAACGCTATGTCATTGTGACGTCCAGGCAAGGGAACATCCAGGCAAGGCAAATGCTGACATGACCCACTGGCGAGTCCTATATTATGAAGTCTACACCTGGTTTTGAAGACAGGTACACCTGGTTTTGAAGACAGGTACCACCAAAAATGGATGGAAAATGAGTGGCATCACAGAATAATACCCACAGTCATTATAACAATGAACTTCCAATGCCCCATTGTACTAGAAGCTGTGTTTCCAGACTGGGACTACAGAGCACAACAGTGTGTCTTCTTCAGACCTAAAGGAGCACCAATACCCATATTAGAAAGACAATGAAGATTGTTCTGTGCTTTTGTTATAAAAAGCAATTCTAGCTTGGACCATCATGGTCACTGCCATGCCTTACCCAAAGAAGGGTTCCAATACAAATATACCTTGCCTTCTTTTGCCCATCAGTAAATGATGAAGAAATTATGGACTATTGTTATCATCTATTTTCTTCCGTGTCATCCCAAAGGTGGCTCTTTGTTCTTATTTTTACTTGTGCAGCTGATATTTAGTACTAGATAGAAACATTGAAACTGATAGCCGGCAAAGTTTTCATGACTTGATTTTCAAAGTCCTACATCTAAAGTTAAGATCATAACTTAGATCCATTAAATCATCCAGCAGGACCAAAAGAACCCACGACTTCATGAGATCAAACATTTCCTTCTCTTCTGAACTCATCTGAATTTTTCTGAGTAATGCTTATGTTTTCCAGTGACTCATGGATCTAATGATGTGTTAGAAGAGCAACAGACTGGCAGAGCACAGTAGAATTGAGGCTAAATAGTTCTGAAGGGGTTGTCACATACCATCTAAAAGTGTATAAGTGTAGGTAATCTTTCCCATCTCCAGTTCTTATGATTACCCGTACACCATTGGAAAGCTGTTGACCTTTTTTTAACAGGTCCAATGTATATGTCGTTTTCTTAAAGTAACAGTATGTTTCCACTGAAAAGAAGGAGGCTTCCCAGAATAGCTGCAGAAAACCAAGATCATATCTGAATATATTTTATTGAACACATGGAGAGCACTGAAAATGTGTTAAACAGCCAATTGCTTTTGTAAACATGGAAACTGATACCAGAACATAACCACATGTTAAACTTCAAAGACTGGTTTTCCGTAAAGAACTTGTCACAAGCAATTTGAGCAATGAAATCGACGTGATCCCACGTATATCCAGACTGGAACTAAATAGAATCAATCAGAATTCCACATTCTCCCCTTTTTTCCAATATTCTCTTAACGAATTCTGAGAGATTTTTTTTTTAAATAACACAAGAACTTCCTTAGTATACAAAACTAATAACATTTTGAAGACCAAAAACATTGAAAAATAAAAACATTTGTCTTTTAAGTGGTTTTACTTAAAAGATATTGACCTTCCATAGAATTTCTCTTAACTGTTAGATATTTTGTTTTGATGGTACATTGAGAGAATTCTTAGGTCTTACTATCTTGCTAGCAAAAAGACAGAACGTCACATGCAAGTGGCTGTGTCTTTTTTTTTTTAATCTGCAATCAGAATTAATTTACCATAAAACATTTCAATAACAATTAGGGTACCGGCACAATGGAAATGTAATTAGCTGTTCAAACTTATTATAAGATAAACCACGAATACTTTCTTAAGTGAGAAGATTTGAATGCCGGTCTTTGCTGAAAGCAATTCTCTTCATTCTTGCTATATCAATTGGTCTTAACGTGCAGTCCTATACCTTTCCATTTAGAACTTAGCCCCCCTGAATTAAATTACACATACTACCAGGTAGCATGATGTAGAACCTTGGGATCTTTGATGAATCTCTTTCCAGATAGAATTCACCTTAGATTATTCATCTGGTGGAAGCTTCATGATTCAATTGCATCTTCTCACAGGTTAAATGTATGTCACATGCATGTTCTACTACCTCTTATTGGTCTGACATTCCATTATCCCCAGGTTCTGATATATTGTATTCATTAGAAGAAACCCTTACCCAGCCCTGTAATGCAACCTCTTTACAAAAGAGGTTGTGGTATAGAGGATTTATATAGAAGGCACACATAAAGGACTAACCTAAGACTTTCCCAGGAGACTATGACACAGCCCTACAGGTGTTTTTTAAATACATACTTTCAAAGGGAAATCCTGGAGCTCATTTTTATTAGAGATAACTTGGCCTGCCCAATTCAGCTCTGCCTCATTTCGATCTGCTTGACTGCCACCTGTCCTAAGAGAGTTTGCAGCATCAAGCTAAAAGCTAGGGGATCTGTATTGTAGCCTTTCATATATCTTTTACTACACTTAACAATGGCCAGTGCACAGAAGCATCTACAGAGACTGGAGGGGAAAGGTGGGGGTAGAGAAAAAAGAAACCTCAGTCAATGGCTTCAGTTCTCCTTATTGTTGTAGATCACCTCATTTTGACTGTAGATGCAGTCAAAGGGAAAGTGGTAATCAGTCTCTTGAAATAAAGATAGTGGTACTTACAAACATTATTTTTTCATGAGTCAAAATAATAAACAATGAAATAATCACATTGACATACAATTTCCAGAGCTTTTCAAAATGACATCAAACCCTCCTCATCAGCTGGGATTTAACACTTTTTGTAAAGAAGATACCAATATTGTCAATATCTTTCTTAATTTCTCTTTGATTTCCTGCAGAATTTATGAATTCTGTTTTGAATTCATCCTGCCTAGATAATTTAAAAGACAGCAAGATGCCACCAAGTCCATTGGGTTCCCTCCCATGTGCATTTCTTTTCTGATATTGCTAACATTTAAGCAGAAAACAAGATGAATCCAAAAGATTTCTAATCTCTGCCAGAATTATGAAATAGAAGAATCAATATAGGTCAGCAACATTTTATGAAATATGAGATACAGAAAAGAGGGGGCAGGAGAGCATTTAGATGAGGAAGAGTTCTTGGACATTCCAACTGGGAGCTTACATTTCTCCACTAAGCACATAAATAATCACTGAACTGCTGCCAAGGAAAGCAAAAGCAGACAAGCCACCCACCTGAATATGATACATAGGAGACAAACAACATCTTGAAGTAAACAGTGAGTCAAACAAAGTTGAACAAAGGCCTTGGATTGGAATAGCAATGCTTGCCATGTTCTTCATGCACCTTTAGAGTTTTCCATCGTGTATATTCATACATGTATTGACCCTAATGAGGGGTTTTTGCAGAGTATAGTCAAAACAGCCGAGATGGTGGCTGCAACAGGTAATCAAAGCTCTGCCTGTTTTTTATGTTTCTTGCATTTGCCAACTTGACTTCTTCTTTTTTTTTAAACCATAGCCTGCAGACACCACTCACAGTAGTTATCCAAACATAAAGTCTGCTTTATTTGCAAACAAGCACCATCCTCATTAAAGCCACTGAGAAGTAAATTGGTCTGAAGTGATTAGAAAAAACAACATAGAGATTCTTTTCACTAACAAACATTATATAAGAGCACGCAATTTGTTGCATAAGGAAAGTTCTGGTTACTATTTTCCCCATGAGAAAGATTTCCTAAGATACAAAGCTGACCAAGTTTCTATTATAGACATTGTGGTCCCTTCTCAAATGGCATGTAATATATACATCTCTGCCTGCCTCCATAGTGTACATCTTAAAAGACCAATTTAGGATAAGACTATCCTATAGATTCCAAACTATAAATCATCTAACACTGATTTACACCATGTGCCCTGTTACATGGTGGATTTTGTCCATTCTCACATTTTCTCATATATTATTTTCCATCATACAATATATATCAGATGTTCATATACAACCCAATGCTATCTGATGTACATTAATTTAAATAACCTTCTACCAAATGCAATAAGAATGTGAAAATCAAGAGGAAAATTCATTTTGATAGCATTAAAGTAGTTTATCAAATAGCCTCAAGAGAAGAAAAGTGACCACTTAAAACAGAATATCAATTTTCTTTCATTTGTAATTAATATACTGTACAATCCACTCTTCCTTCTAACATTCATGAAAGAATCTGTAATTTTCCACTGCTCTGCATCACCAAATCCTTATCATCACATTATTATTCACCAACCCATTAATATAATGAATTAAATCCACAGGATATGTGGTTTTCAGTAGCTGCATGCTATTGATTTATGTATTCCATCTTTCATTTTAATGTCACTGCTGAAAATTCAGACTTTCTCCACCAGTGTCTGGCACTTCCCATCACAGCTGTGTATTGATTACTAATTGCCATCTTATTATGCCTTTCCTTTAAATTTCTCAATATATTCTAATGCATGTGCTGGCCAAATCTAAATTGGATTCTAAATGCTTGCTGTGTTGGAAACTCTTCTAACCATCTGGTTGTGTTGAAGTGCCTTCTTCCCACATACTCATAAATATTCTCCAGTTTGGTTTATGACATGGCTACGTCCCTGGGCAAATTCAGATGTATCGATTCTCCCCCTGCTGTATATTTTGCAACTGGGCCATTGCTGTCCATTGTAAAAAGTGTACAGGTCTTAGAATTCTCATGGATTGGAGTGGACCTTTTGGAAGACATTGGAGAGTTGGTTGGGCTCAACTGCACAGCTGTTGTGTCTTGCACAGTGTGTTCACTTGTTTCAATTTCAAAGGCTGTGTTTCCAGGCTTGATGAGTCCAATATTGGCTCCTGGCTTGAATTTTCTTGTGGTATGAGCAGGTGGCCTTCGGCTGCAAATGCAACAAGCTCCAAAGAAAGCAAACGCCACCACCAGAAGGATGGGACCAATGATGATGGGAGGGTTGTTGACAGGCAGGAAGGTCCCAAAAGCAAATGCTCCCACCAGAGTGATGTTAATACCTGCTAGCATGATGCAGAGCCCACAGGCACAGCAAAGAGCTGGAGAAGGCAAACCCTGAGGCCTGGTTTTTTTCTTGTTCGGTTTCTTGGATAAAGGTGTACTGTTCTTGTCCATGAACATGTTGGCAAGTGTCTCAAAAATGCCCCTGGACTTTACTGCAGAACATTCATGGGACCTACAAGATGGCCACTCTTTTGAATTTCTGTCAAAAAATAAACAGCAAGAAAGGCAAATAAGTAAACATACATCATTCACACTACTTATAAAGATTCACACTGAGTAAAATATTCTAGTTCGCTTATTCACCTCTACAAGTGAGTGTTTGCATTACAGCTGGATCTTCAGAGAAGCATATCTGCATTTACTAGAGATATAAAATCTGAATGAGGAATTAATATTGAATTAATAATATGGCAGCTTTTACTTGTACCAAGCTATCCCCAGATCTCTGTTGGAATTACTTGCAGCTTCCAGTCTAAAGGAACTGTTGTGTGTTCACCCCATGCCTATGGGGTGATCCCACCCTGGCTTGAACCCTTGGTCAACCTAAATAGCTTTGGTTGAGCAGTACCATTGGAAAGAATGGTTATTCCATCCTCTGCTGCTGGCAATGAATCTTTGTAAAGCTGCAGGAGATCTGTGCTCAAAACCTGTCTCATCTTAACTACTGAATTCAATTGATGTGCTAACTCAATTGATTTATACCATTCCTTTCCTCTTTTTTCCTCTCCAATCTCTGCCATCAAATAGAGCCACAAACACTTCATTAAACAACTGTGATGGATTGAAATGGATGATGCTAGTCTGGAAACCAGCTGAAAGACCATGTAACACTTCAATTCAAAGGCCTGAAGCCTTGCACAGTCTTGCTAAACCTTGGCTTTATTAGGGATTCAATCAATATTCTGGCTACATAACTATGGTAGTCTCCCACATGCTCCAGATGTATTGCATACCTTCTCACTATCTAGCTTGGCTTCAAAGGGTGTGATGAGTAGTCCCATCTTCTCTGCATACAGACAAAAGTTTCAATGTTAAGTGATGGCTATACAATTCATTGGCCCTTTGAATGCTGTAAAATCACATTAGTAACTCTTGATTAATATTTATACCTGTCTTATTTCTTTATTCTAAAACTTTTATTGCACCTATCCATTCAGTTATTTATTAAATTTATTTTATTTCCCATCTCACTCACATGTGACTCTGGGCAGTGTATGCAAATAAAACATAACAATCGCAGCTTTCCAACATTAAGGGTAAAGATAAAGGTACACCTCGCACATACATGCTGGTCGTTGCTGACTCTAGGGGGTGGTGCTCATCTCTGTTTCAAAGCCGAAGAGCCAGTGCTGTCCAAAGATGTCTCCATGGTCATGTGGCCAGCATGACTAAATGCTAAAGGCGCACAGAACGCTCTTCCCTTCCCACCAAAGGTGGTCCCTATTTTTCTACTTGCATTTATACATGCTTTTGAACTGCTAGGTTGGCAGAAGCTGGGACAAGTAACGGGAGCTCACTCCATTATGCATCGCTCAGGATTCAAACTGCTGAACTGCCAACCTTTCTGAGCTACTGTGTCCCTTTTTCCCCCCAACATTAAAACTTATTAAAAACAGTTAAACACCACATTTAAAAGAATATGGTAACAAAAAGACAGGAGTATGCAGTTTAACTATGCACAGTGGAACTATTTAACAAGTACCCCACTTCCTTGAGATCTCAAGCCTGGTAGCATATCCAAGATTTGAGGGCCTTACAGAAGGCTAGCAGGGCTGGTGCTAACCTTGAGGGAATGACATTCCAGAGGATGGGGCTTACAGCAAAAAAGACTTTCTTTCTGGATCCCATTAACAGAAGATCCTTGGCTGATGGAACCTGCAACTTGCCCATTGTAATGGGATAGGATTGAAGAGAGATAGCCCCACAAATAATCTGGTACCATGCAATTTAGGGCTTTAAAGGTCCTAACTAGCACTTTGAATTGGACCTGGAAGCAAACAAGCAGCTGACGTACAATGTACGTTCTCAGGAGCATCTTCAGCCAATACAACATGTGTGTGCACTTCAAACCCAAGAATACACTAAGGCAGAAGCTTATCCACCCCAAAAATAAAACACCCAAACACAAACTGAGCAATGTGGTATATATGCAGTACATTACAGTGAGCCATGTGCAGATCTGTACATTGAGAAAACAAAACAACCACTTCATAAACACATGGCACAGCATAGGAGAACAAACCCATCAGGACAAGATTCAGCAGTCCATCTGCATTTAAAAGACAAAGGCCACTCTTCTGAAGAGAGCAAAGTCCACATTTTGGACAGAGAGGACCAGTGGTTTGAAAGAGGAGTCAAAGATGCCATCTACATCAAAACTGAACACCTTCTCTCAGTAGAGGGGGAGGGATACTATGTCATCTATTTCCAGCCTACAACACAATCCTTTCAACAGATCCAAGGAGACTCCACACTCATGTGCACTACTCAGGTGACCCTGACAACAGAGATAAACCTCCAGGTGGCCTTAACAACTCACTAAAAGAATGCAGATGACTAGCTTTCTGCAAGAGATCACCTTCTGTCACCGACGGTCTTCCGCTGACCAGTGCGCTCTCACAAGGAGGACCTCCTCAGGGTGCCGTCGGCAAGACAGTGCCATTTGGTGACCCCAAGGGGGAGACCCTTCTCTGTGGGGGGCCCCACCCTTTGGAACGGGCTCCCTCCAGAGATAAGACTCATCCCCGACCTGTGGACTTTCTGATGGGCACTAAAGACCCTGTTTTTTCAACAGGCTGGTCTGGTCTAATGGGGTTTTAAATTGATTAACCGTTGGTTTTTAGATTTCACCATATATTTGATTCGTTTTTAATTATGTTTTAACTTTTATATCTTGTTGTTTTAAATGGCTGTAAACCGCCCTGAGTCCATAAGGAGAAGGGCGGTATAAAAATTAATCAATTAATTAATTGATTGATTGATTAAATAAATAAATAAATGTATAAATCCTTCCATTCCCCATCAGCCAGTCACTGCTGAAGAAGCTTCTTGGATGAGAGGCAAAGAAAAAACAGAAAGTTTTTTCTTGTCTTCAAAGAAAAAACAGAAAGTCCAGTTGCCTCTTGAAAAAGCACCTTTGGGACTTTGCTCAGAGAGATTCCATCTACTTTGGTGGACTTGAGATCAGCCCATCATCTATGTCAGGTTTGGACCTGAAGCAACTAAGGCTACACATTCAGAATAAGTCATCAAGTAGTATCATGGATATCCCTGACAATTTTTCATATCCCACCCCAGCAATTTATCTTAGTTGTTTTTAATTACTTTATTTTTTTTTAAATTCAATTTATATGCCGCCCTTCTCCGGAGACTCAGGGCAGCTTAC
>JANHFR010003188.1:128095-140883 GCA_032468015.1 Mimophis mahfalensis | reverse complement strand
TTATTTAATTTTTATGCCGCCCTTCTCCTTGCGGACTCAGGGCGGTTTACAGCCATATTAAAAAACAACAAATACAAAAGTTGAAAATAATTAAAAACAAATTAAATATAGGCTAAAAACTAAAAATACAACATTAGACCAAATTAAAATCCCTGTTAGGCCAGATAATACACAGGAAGTGGGAAGAAATTGTGCATAATAAACCATCTCATCCATTCCAACCTGCTTACAAATTAAAAATTCGTTAGGAAGACTGGGATAGGTGTAGACTTGGGCAGAGACAACTTCCTGCTTGACATATATTTTATTAATATCTACTTAAATGGGCCATGCTGCCTGAGTATTGTGGAATTTGAAATCAAGCATATCTGGGGAGCACTTGATTGCCTTTCCTGATGTAGTGATTGAGAATATAGTAACAGGTTTTATTTTTCTTCCTTATTCTATCAGTTGTAATGCTACCACAGTTTGTGAACAACTAAACATCAGACAGGAACACCAAATAAAGTTAGACCCAGTCTGCATTTTGCATTCAATTCTTGATTATGTTGGGGCTTGAGGAGCCACTTTAGAGACAAAGAACCAAATCCTTTTTATTTTTTCCCCCTCAGTAAGCTGTAGCAACTGTAAATGCTGTAAATAACTGTAAATGAGGTCCAGTTGCTGGGCTCCCAAAGTGGAATCACGTGATCACAGTTGGGGGACCCAGCCCTTGGAACTCTGGACCTGGGTTATAGGCATCTTTGAGAGGAGTTAAGTCTTAATTTTGAACAGTCGCTAAGTGACTGGCCAAGTGAGGATTATCTGTACTATATTAAATATTTGGGTCTTTAACCATAAATAAGTGCTTAGCAGTCTAGATTTGTTTTCATATTTTTCATTCTGGCTAAAAGCTATTTCCAAAGTGTGGGTTTGAGGAAATTGTAGGTAGCATTAACAATGGTGATGATAATGTGATGAATTTGTATCAGTTCTCTGATGAAACATACCTTATTTATTTTGGGATTTTGAAGGGCAATCAAGGGAAAATGGATGTAATTTGCATGTAGGATGCATACAAACACACATGTGCATGCTTTGTCTGTTTAAAGTATGCTAAAGATGTGTGTTGACCTGTTGGCATCTATGAAGCATTCCTCTTTGCATTACTACAGCAGCTGCAACTGTTGTAACGCCTATATGGCTGCTTTGAAACTTTCTATTGCTGTCTCTGCATGAATGTGCCTAAGTGGCTCCTTAGTTTCATTGGGAAGAAGCAAAACAAAATTAAGTAGTTATACATGCATAGACATTCAGAAAGAGTGGGGGGCAGCTTTTGTAGCAAGCTTACAGCCCTTCATAATACAGCTGCTTTATTAATTTGAAGAACAATGTTCATTCATACTAATACATTTTCCAAAGCATCTCTTTTGGAAGAAGACTTGGAGAAAAAATTTGGAACTTTGTTGCTATGTATGTTGAGAGCAGCAGGACTTATTGTATGTACAAAAATGGGAGGACACTTTTATTTCCACCATGGATGAATGGTTGCAGAAGCTGATGGGAGTTGGCTGAAATGGCAAAATTGACTATTTTGATTTAAAAAATGAATATAAATGCTTTTGTTTCCACATGGAGACCACTTCTGAACTTTGTGCTTAAAGTGGAAAAGAATGAAACTTTGATTTTGGGTTTACTGATTAGGCTGATAGATCTTTATAGAAATGGCTAGTTTATATTATGAAAAAAACAAGTTGTGATTTGATGTTAATGTATTTTATTGCAATAGAGGGTTGGAAGTCAGTGCTTCTTTTTCTTTCTCTTAATCCTTACTCTCTTTTCTCCCCCCCCTTCCTCCCCCTTGTTTTCCTATTTTCTTTTGTATTTTGTATCTTATTTTATCTTATAACTCAATAAAAATGTTAACGGAGAATAAAACATCTTTTGAATGCTTTAAATAGCCCAAGTATGCATACATACATTGCTACAATAAAGTCCAAACAGCACAAGTACAAATGCTGTGTGGTTGTTTACTTATGGGAGTAAGAGGCAGTTTATATAATTCTACATATAACAAGAATGAGAACCTTGGAGTATCAGGGCTACAGAATTTATCTCCCAGCATGTCAAGAACTGTATCTTCTTTGAAGATGAGATTTCCAGGCTGCTGTTTGCTCAAGTTATATCTAACAGAACTGAGTTTTTTGTCAGATCTAAGTTTTGTAATGATTCTTCTGTGAAGTTTGGAAATATAGTTTCATCACTAGCTTTTAATCAAATTTAAAAGTGTTAAAACATCAGGTAAAAATAATTTTTTGGATGGATATAAAATATAATGATTGTTTTATAAAGTTATATTAAATATTGACTGAAGGCTTCCAGATGTTCAGTTTTAAAATATCTGAACTGAACTAAAGATATTTAGAAATCAAAGATATCTGATTTCATGTTCAGAAAAAACATGTTTATTTTCTGATTTTTTAAAATAAGAACATGTGATTAAGGGCACATTTAGTTCATTTGCTATTTATTTAGTTCAAGTGATAAGTTTCAGCTGATTAATGGTTATTGTGCTTAGTAAGGTGTGTTTACTTTTTCAGAAGAAGTGGTTTTTATAAATGGTTTCCCTTATGTGCACTTTTTCAGAAGTGGTTTTATAAATGGTTTTCCTTAAATTAATGGGATTTTTCTAATATAAGATCATCTGACTCTTCCACAATCTTCAGTCTGTGCTGTTCTATAAGATACATTTTGACAACTTCTGCCTGCAAATGATTTTACATCTGAAATCTTTTAAAATTAAATCTCATTCCAAAAGCTTCGTTAAGTAAAATTACTTGTTCTGTCCCAAGTGCCTTGTGTTATTATTCTTCATTCCACTCTGCCCTTTTAATCTAGCCTTCCATGCTTACTCATGTTAATAGCTGCAAACCATTCACTTCACAGTCACTTAACTCCTAAAACAGTCTTAGGTGTAACCTGTAGGAATTAGACATCTACAATATTAGGAGGTGCAATTGGCTTTTAATAGCTTACTGAGATCTGAAGTTGCAAATCATCAGAAGGATGTTAGAGCAGCTGAAAAATATCTTTTCACCTAGCCATTCCTTTCATTCCTTACCACGTGTCTACCATTACATTGTTCTTTATCATTCTAAGCAATTAGTATTTTTCTTTTAATGCAAAGGATTCCTTTTGTACTTTTCAGAGGCTCTGTAAAATGATATTACGTTTAAAAGACTTCTGAAAACTCTGATATCATAATGTTCTACCACCTGTATGTTTCCATATGGTATGTCTAGATAGGAATACTTGAGTGGGATCCATTTCATCTTGGTAAAATGGCTTTCAAAATGTTTCTTAAGCAGATGTCTGTCAGAAGAGAAAAATATGTGGATATCTTCAGGAACATATTAGAGGGATTCATCTCTGTGCTTGATAATAACTTAGGTGATAAGCAACATATAAGGAAAGAAAAAAAACTTATTTATAAGATCTATAATTGGTTGTGAAAATGCATGCATACTGTATATGGACACAGTGCTTTTTGTGAGAAGGATGTGCTTTTGTAAAATTAGTCAAAAGGCTCATGAAAATGACCTTAAGTGCTTCACAGTTTACCCATCTTGAAGTTAGCCCACTACTAAGACAAGCTGAAGTTTAGCCAAGAGACCAGCATGAAAATAATGTTTTCCTTAGGAAAACAAAAGTCCTTCAATTGGGACAATCTATGATCCATGGAGGCTTGAGGTGATGCTTTCAGGGGCAGTGATTTCAGGTTTCATTGACTTATTAGGTCTGCTGTGACTTCATTCCCTGGGCTCAGTGCCCGTTCAGCAGGTCCATTTGGATTATGAGGGAAACCAGAGCCCATGCTTCCATACACTTTTCTTTCTTTCTTTTTACATTGATTAGTTGGTTAATGTAGAAAGCACAGAACCCTGAAATTGAAGATCTTATCTATGGACTTGACTGCTTTTGTACTTCTGTAGCAATGGGAAACACTGCTCAGAGTCATAAAGAATTGGCGACATAAAAAACTTTTAAATGTTAACACATTTTTTTTGCATTGGAAACACAAATGTTAGCATACTTTCCTGCTAGGTAACCGTTTCTCTGCCTGATCTTTCCCTTCCCAATTTATTAACCATGGATATCCTGACATTTCATCAGGATGCTAAGTCAGATTCCTTCAACAATAGTTTATTGAATAAGTGATAGTGGCCATGTTCTCACATATCACTTGGCCATAAAAGATGGCTTTGCTCAAAATGCTTTGCCAGAATCAAGTAAACAGCATCTACATATGGGTGAAAAAGCAGGCTTGAATTGATGCTTCACCCCAGATGGCTCTATTGTGGTCATACCATGTGAAGGCAATTGTCTAAAAAAAGATGCTTTCCTTCCCTTTTTTTCTCATCTTTGTCACTGGGATTCTTACATAGAGAGAGCTTTAGAAACACTTGATAGTTATCGTCAGTTATGTGATCATACTATTCAGCCTCTATCTGTTCCAAACCTACAGGTACAGTACATGCCTTGCTCTAATTCTGTTCTGCATCCTGCAGTTTACAAGCTTCATTAGCAAATTATTTCTTTGTCTTTTTCTGTTCTCCCAGCAATCTGCTACAGTGTCTGATGATTGCCAATAGAGGTATCAAAGCATATGCTGATGTAGGTTCCTTTGTGTCGGTAAAATAGGATTTATAAATTGAATGTTAGGCTTCTAAAATAATTTTAATTAGTTTTTTCAGAAGTCCCCTGTGTATCTTGATAAGTAAGTTAGTTTTATGTTGTGGCAGGACTTTGTCCTAGTGAAAATGGATGTTTACAAAGGCCTTGGAAATACTCTTACATGATTTTTTTGTTGAATGTGCTAGCTTCCAAAGAGTATGTCAAGTTCGTACTATTCTTTAGAGGAAGCCTAAGCAAACCAACACCAGCTTCCCTGGGAGGAAAAGATCTTTTCTTTTACTGTGATTCTAACAATATGAGATAGTCTGAAAAAGGGAAATTCAGCTATATTCCAGCCACTTGATAGTTCATTCCTTTGGGCTGTGTATGAGCAAAGATATCAGTAAAGCATTCCATGCTATATTAGCTGCTGATTGGATTCATTCATCATTATTGTAAGATGTGATTTACATAGCTTTGGATTAGTACAGGTAGTCCTCGATTTACGACTACAATTGAGCCCAAATTTTTTGTTACTAAGTGAGACATTCATTAAGTGAGTTTTACCCCATTTTATGAGCTTTCTTGCCATATTTGTTAAATGAATCACTGCAGTTGTTAAGTTGGTTACATGGTTGTTAAGTGAATCTGGCTTCCCCATTGCCTTTGCTTCGCAGAAGGTGGCAAAAGTTTATCCTATGACCCCAGGACACTGTAACCATCATAAATATGAATCAATTGCTGAGTATCTGAATATTGATCACATGACCATGGGGATGCTGCAGCGGTTGTAAGTATGGAAAACATAAGTTATTTTTTTCAGAGCATTGTAACTTCAAATGCTCACTAAGCAAACTATGGTAAATTGAGAACTATCTGTATATTGTGTGAACCTAGCCATTGTGGTTTGTAAATCATAAATTACATCTTAGCTTTGTAGGATTGTAACCAGCATATAATAATGGGAATTGCTTGGCAAGTGATACTGATTTAGATAAAAGTGGACAGCCTGAGGCTTGTTGGACGGTTTTGAACTACAGCTCCAAGGAACCCCAGCCAACCTGGTAACTGCTGAGGAATTCTGAGACTGGTAAGCGAGCAGCATTTGGAGAGCCATCTGTTTCTCACCTTTAATGTAGTGATCAATTTGTTTTATATTTGGGTATAGCCTTTATGGATAATAACACTGTAATCCTATGTTGACCAGAGTACATTTGCTTTATATAATAGAACTTCTTTGCTAATGTTTGTTTATGTTGCTTAGTTGCCTTGTGTTGTGTACTATTTCCTCCTTTTACTGTCCCAAACTGAAGCAGTGGAAGGAGTGAAAACAGCTATGGAGGCCTAGATCAGAGGCAGGGTTGTAGCAGCAAAACTGTTAAATGAAAATCTTTTAACTGCATGACATAAGACCCTATAAATCTTTGGGTGGTTTTTATGCTGGAAAGTAGTGTTGTCTTTTCAATAGTTTCTGGGAAACCATAGCCACCATCATGTACATTAGTCAGTGTTGTTGCCTACAGGGTAGTTATGTGTAAAAAATGAAAGCGGGAGGGCCTGAAAATCTAGTGGATTCCCATCTCCTAAAAATAAAGTGATTATTATTGTTTTGGGTGATGGAAATCAATCCTGTATAATTTTCTAAGTGAGTCAAGTGAGGCACAGTGAAATTGTTTAAACACTGGTGGTTTCTTAACCATATTTCTTTCTCACTTCCAGCCTCCCATAATGGCTTGCCTCCAGAAGTTGTGGGTGCTCCATTAGAAAAGATTGGAGAGCCCTTTGTCCATAATGGTCTCCTGTTTGAGCAGAGGGTTGGATTAAAAGACCTCCAAGGCCTCTTCCAACTTCATTATTCTGCATTCTGTAAATATTGATTAGGGCATGTTAAGACTTCTTTATGTGTCAGTATTGGAGTATTATTAAGTTGGTCCAAGCTGCATGTAAAAGTGATTTTCATTTTATAATATTTACCCAGGAAGTGTAAAGTTGCCCCACTGTAGAAACATTCAGTTGGGATAACTCGATTGGAAGATAACTATATAATGGTCTTCCTTAATCCAGGACTTTCCATTATGTTGAGATAAGAATTGCAGAATCCCCAATTAGTTTAGCCTCTTGGGAAATGCAATTCCAACACACCTGGAGAATAACAAGTTGAAGAATGTTACTATATAGATACAAGTTTTTATAAATTAATTTTACCTATAAACTAGGCGTATGGCAACATATGGATGGCATAATTGAAATGGAAACAATAGAACTTGGTTGAAAAGTGTGTCATATTGTTTCTTATCACAAGATTTGGGGGAGTAGAAAAGTCTGTTTTTACAGGGCAGAGATTTTAATTCTACATTCCTGTCTGATGATTCAGTAACAAGTTAAGATAGTTAAACAAGACAACTAGAGGAGACTTTTAATTGCCTTGTTTAGCAATCTTGTCATTTGTTACAATTATTCAAGGTTTATAGTTAAAAAAATAGACTGGGACCTTACAGTATTTATGGAGATTTGGTTCTCTACTGTTCATTTATAGGATGTGTCCCTTCCTCTTCCCCTCCCCTTCAGTTAATGTGCTCAACAGATTTAAAAGTGGTATGTTGCTATGGGTGTTTATTCCTGTAACTTAGACATCTTATGTTTTTAGCAGAATCATTCTTCCCTTCCTTCCCCCTCCCAGGCATTCAGTAAATCCTTGTTCCTTTTGAACTTGAAATGGTTTTGAAATGCAGATACTTCCCTTTCATTTAAAGCAAATTGTTCATTGCCCCATAATCATTACTTTTAAGCTGATAAAAAGGGGGTGGTTTCCCCAATCAGTCTTCCTGATAATTTGTCTTTTCTTTTTTTCTTATTTTTTTGAAGGGAGCAGGCTTTTATGCAATCAAGCTGCTATTATCTATCTTGTGCCTCAGTAAGGCTGGTTTCAGAGGATTGCAAGAAGAAGCTGTAATACGGACAAAAGATTTTTTAAACCAGCATACTGTACATCTGGAGTAGGTGGGGCAGAGCTCTTTGAATGAAGGGAAGGACAATTAATGTGTTATAAAGGCCACAGGATATAGGAATTATATTTGGATGGAAACTTAACTCTGCTGTGAATAAAAATTTACACTTGCATTTTCCCTGTGCAAGTACTTGTTTTCATACTATTTTTTCTTCGCTGTGGACTTGATGCCTTTGTTGAACTTCTTTTTGCTGGATAAAAACAAATCTGTGAATTTAATATTGCTAGAGCTTTTTATCTTTGTCTAAGATAGTATTATGTATGTTGGATTTATACTGAGCAGGAATGGGCTTCTGTTGTAGATTTCCCAGTATGTAGTGTCTAACCTGTTGTAAAGGAGGAGGTATGAGTAGTAGACATTTCATGAAAGGGAGAGTAGTATCGACAAATAGTGATTAATACAACAGCCTTGATTATATCTGTAAAACTGCTGTCTGTTATCCTTGTATGGTCATATGCAAAGGATGAATGATATAATCTGCAATTCACAATTATTTATTGGTATGACAGAAAGGATCTAATATGAATATTCCTTGCAGATGAGAAAGATCTAGTGTAACTTTCAACAAAGTGCCCTCCAGCATGCTGAGAATTCAATTTCCAGAATTCCCATGGATTCAGCAAATTTTCAGGCAGTTGCTGAGGTGGGTATAGTTTGTGAAACTGCTGTTGCCTGATGGTATATTCCCTACCGTCCTAGTGTGAGAAGGCAAAACCCTCATGCTACCATTGTTGCCTGGACCACTTGTCAACTTTGCCCTTCCCTGTCAGTGGACCCCAAGCAGTAAAATGAAATACTGTTCAAGCTTTTTTGCCCATATTGACACTTGAGCGGAAAACTGAGTAAGTGTGTTCTCACTAGGAAATAGGCCAGCATCAGCAACTCAAAAAACAACAACCCAAAACCATAAAAAATTTGCTCAAGATGTGAAAATCTTTATATACTCATCACGATTCTCCATCACCCAAAGTCAATATCTCGCACACAAAGAGGTGATGATTGCAAGGTGAAAAATCTGCATTTCCTCCCTACTGGACTCTGCTCAATAGCCTTTCCTCCCAAGTCAACCATATTCATGTGCTTTCTAAAGATCAAACTCTTCTATAAATATTTCTAACCTTTCCTTTCAATCTGTAGCCACCTTTGATTGCTAAGCTGGCTGCTTTGCTGTCGAATAAATTCCTACTCTGCTTCAAATAGTTGTCCTGTACTCTTTGAGTCAGCCTAAAGCAAACCAAAATTTTCTTGCATACTGTTGAGATGGGCATACTTCCAAAGCATGAATGCAGCCAACTATCATTCTTAATTTCTAGAAACATACTACAGTAATCTTGGAGTGTGGCTTTGTAGTATGCCATTTTCCTTTTTAATTATTTTTAATTGAACTATTCCAAAGCAATTCCTCAATCAGATGTTGGAAAGCATACGCAGGTGCCAAGGGAGGCATCTGAAGGTCCATTGATGCCTAGAGTCATGAAATTATAGCTATCACTTTTTTCAGTGCCCTTGTAAATTTGAACAGTCACTAAATGTTGTAAGTTAATGACTATCTATATTTGCATTTGCTGCTTTTATATTTTTTTGTTTTTTTGTTTTGTGTCTTCCAGAGTTGCCTTTGATAACATAGGAAGCTAGATAAATGTAGTAAATTAAAAAATGGCTGTACAGCCTTCCTTAGCTATAAAATGCAGATAGGAACCTCCCCGACAGGTCAGGCGGAGCAAGCTGAAGAGCACTGCGGCGTTGGTGAAATGTACGAGGTGACTTGCTCCATCGCCCCGCTGTCTGCAGTGGACCCTCGCAAGTCGCGTGAGCTGCCCCGGTCTGTTGGCGAACTGGGTCCGACACTGGGTGTCTGGGTCTTTTTCCTAGGCTCTGTAACGAATTAATCCGTTTCCAATGCATTCCTATGGGAAACTGCTTTTCGACTTACAAATCTTTCTACTTACAAGTGTGCATTTGGAACGGATTAAATTCGTAAGTAGAGGGACCACTGTAGTTTCATTTAGGTTGGATTAGGCCAGGGGTCTGCAAACTTAAACTCTCAAAGAGCCATTTGGACCCATTTCCCACAGAAAAGAAAACACCGGGAGCCAATAATTTAACAACCAGTATGACTGGGTGAATGAGCATGGGCAACTCACATCACTTATTCCCACCCAGTTGCCTCCTACTCTGGAATATGTAGTGAATCTCCATCCCACACCATCACCCTTACCTTTTCAGGCCAGGCAAGGAGTGATGGGGAGGGGAGGGCAGTGGAGGGCAGGGTGGCGGGATCAGCTGACAGGAAGTTGCAGCAGCGGGCCCAAAGAGCCGCATGTGGCTCCACAGTCTGAATTTGCAGTCACCTGGATTAGGCAATAAATCAACATAATACTTTTAATAATTAAATGTTTAATACGTCTATCAAATAAAACAGTAACAAACATTATACATTTGTTTATTTATAATTTACACCACTAAGTCTACTCATCATCTTGGTGCTTTTTTAAACTTTATAAAAACATTTTTATTGATAATAATGATCAAATTTAAAACCATATTTTTAATGGGATGAAGGAACATCCTTAATTTTGCATAATTTAGTGTTCTCAAACTGTTTTGCAAATCCTAAAGACTGTCTGCACATCTGGAGAAGACGGGTTGCAGGGCCAGTGGTGATGGCCAAAATCTACACCCTTAATATGGAGTGCAAAATGAGCTTAGGACATGTTACAATAAGTAGAACCCTCCCTTCCCCCTTTCTCCCCTCTACATGCCACTCTCCTCCCCTTCCTCCCCCTTCCCCTATAATCTTTGTCTTCACCACCATCATCAAATACAGGATAAAGTATGGTTTCAAATCTAGGAACAGGGATTCCATTTCATTTAATGTTACAGAAAACTTTCTAATGGCAAGAATAAATAGTCAAGAAAACCAATTAACAATGGAGATTGTAGGTTCTTTGAGGGGTAGATGCTTCAAGCACAGATGGTTTAGCTATCTGTCGGAATGCTTTAATTCAGGTTTAACTTGGTATTATAAATAATCTTCTCCAAGAATGCCATTCTTTTTTATGATTCCTCTGTAACAACAGTAGATTTTCTTTGTCAAAGTTGAGCTTCTAGTCTTCAGAAAATGCCAGGAGGGGAATTGGTCACAATACCAATTTCTTGCAGGGTAGTTCATTAATTCTATTGCAACCAAAATTAGTGTCTTTTGAACCTTAAAGACCAATATATGTTTGTGGATTGAGGTCTATTTTGTTAGTTTTTTGTGCAATGATTCAAATTTAGTCTTTCACGGTTGCTTTAGTTGTTTCAGACAGAGGCCGTATTTGTATTCCTGCCTGCTTCGTAGAGCTTTTAGGAGATCAAATCCGAAATGTTGCATAGCTCTAGAACAGAGCATTATTTTAGAGAGGGGTGTACTGGTAGTTTTCAAGATATGACTGTAATGGACCTTACAAAGACAATGTCTACGTATAGAATAGCTGTGTCAAGTATTTGAGAGAAATTAGAATATGCATAGTCAGGAGCACAAGTGAAAACACCTCAATTGGAACAGCTAAATTACCTGCATTTTTTGTAAGCCCACATAGCTGTTTCAAAAGTTGTTTGTGGCTATCTTCGCAGTGTTTTCTTTTGATTCCATATGCTTGCAGTTTTAAAAACAGGGATGCAAATATTGCAGAATACTGAATGCTGTAGAAATTCAAAGAGATATGCATTGTTTGAGCATCTTTGAATTCCATTCCACAGCTTTAATACACATGGTGGGGGAGGAGAATAATAAAAAGACATATCAGAGGTCAGGTACAGACAATGATAGTTGCCTTGGGAATCTGTAATACAGATAGTGAATGTTCTTAAAAAGGCATTTCTAAATGTTGAATTAATATAAACCCAATGAATCAGAATTAAGTAATGAATTAGGTTTAAGAGAACAATGGATTTCATTTACAAATTAAAAACACAGAGAACAGAATGATACAATACAGAAATGTAGAATAATCTCTCTATATATGCCTAGTCAGATTCCAAGCTGGCAATTTTATCTGCCAGATAGCCTGAATAATCTTCACTATAGTCCAGTATAGTCAAACGAACAATTCCTAAAATTTCTGGTGAAAATGAAAGATCTTTTAGCCTGAATTGGATTGGATAGGGAGAAATTGGTGTCAAAGAGTCAAGAGCCAACTGTCAGTAACACTGTCTTAAGTGATGAACCATAGTGTGAAGCTACGAAGGCTATAGCTTATGATGCTTTAAAATATGTTAGTGTAACTTTGTTTTGTTTCTAAAATAAATTGCAATCTACAGGTCCTATATACTTATTTCCTAGTATGCATTTTCATTAATCACTTAAAGAACCTTTTGCCTCATATTGAGGAAGTTCTGCAAAAAAGATTTCCTTTCATTGTACTAAGAATATTATTCTATTGTTTTCTTTTTTCCATTTCTCTAGGGGATAAGGGAATAAGATTTGTTACCAGTTTTATTCCCAAATGGACTTTCAAAAATAAATATATTATTAAACCTGAGTTAGCTGATATGTAGAAGATGAAGCCAGTACAATGCTTAAACTACAGCATTTTAATCTTGTTTTCTAATATGGAGAATTAATGCCATTCGAAACCAAATATTTTTGTTTGTTAAAAAAGCCCAAACAGCATTTCTACATGGATAAATGAACGTCCATGTCCAGGCTGTCCGAACATAGCAAGATCATTGAAATTCAGTGAAGAAACTACTGGAGTCTTTCAGAAGTTTACCATTACTTGTAGAATCATGCTGATGACAAAGATTTAGTATTGTGGTCTACTTGTTGTCTTTGGATTTGAAATTTACTTCCTTTTATAAAATTGTCTGGTAGTCATCCTCCTCAGACTAAATTAGACAGAGCCAAATGTATTTTAACAATTCTTTTTTGATCTCTTGTACCATTATACTAAAATGTTTATTAAAATATAGCAAAATACGGCAATAAATAAATAAATAAATAAATAAATAAATAAATTGAACTCAACAGTGGTGTTAAGAACCATCATCATTTCCACTAACAAATGAGGAAAGACTTGGAGGCTCAAGCACTTTTCTGGTTGTCTGGAAACCCCAAAAACTCATCATCGCTAGTGTCAGAAT
>JANHFR010003188.1:116807-127995 GCA_032468015.1 Mimophis mahfalensis | reverse complement strand
CCCCCTGCACTGAAACAGAGCAGGCTGCGCTGGCCGCTTCTCTGGAGAGATTCACGGAGAGGCACCAAGCGCAGCCCCTTCTTTTTCAGCATGAGGGGAAAAGCTTCTCTTCTGCTCATGCCAAAACAGAGCAGGCTGGGCTGTCATGCAAGCCGGGATAAGGGCGGGGGCAGCTGTCTCGGAGCTCTGCCGTGCTGAGGGAGCTCCAAGGCAGCCTCCCGCCTTGCGGCACGTGCGGGGACCAGGCGGGCGGCTGTGCTGGAGTTCTGTCATTCTGAGGGAGCTCCGAGGCAGCTACTCGCCTTGCCCCCTCTTGCCGTGCCTTTCAGAGCCCAGGCAAGTTCCCTGGGCTCCGAAAGACACGTGGAAGCAGGGGTAAGGCAGGCGACTCCCTCAGAACGACGGAGCTCCAAGAGAGCCGCCCGCCTCACCCCCGCTTGCATGCGCGCTGGACAGCATTCAGACCATAAGACGCACCCTCATTTTTCTCCCAGTTTTTGGGGCAAAAAAGTGCGTCTTATGGTCCGAAATTTACGGTACTTTTAAGAATTTATTTTCTTACGGGGGCGTTCTATGAAAACAGTGCAGTAGGGAAGAATGCTTAGGCTAAGAGATAGATTTTAAGTTGATAGTAAAGTTGGAGGAGCAGAGGTGACAGGGAAGGGGTGTTATAAACAGCAAAAATAGACGAGTAAAGAGTGAAGTGATAATGTGAGGTAAGGGAATGAAATTTATTGGTGTAACAGAATGTGCAAATTATTTTGAATAGGAGTTTCTGATAGAATAGCAATAGCAATAGACTTATATATCATTTCACAGTGCTTTACAGTCCTCTCTGCTTTATAGCCCTCTCTGTAAAAGCAGTTTACAGAATCACCATATTGCCCCCAACAATCTGGATCCTCATTTTACCAACCTTGGAACAATGAGTCAACCTTGAGCCAATGAGAATTGAACTGTTGGCAGTTGGGTTAGCTTGCAGTCCTGCATTCTAAAGGACACGGTGGCTCAATGGCTAAGATGCTGAGCTTGTCGATCAGAAAGGTTGGCAGTTTGGCAGTTTGAATCCTGAGCATACTGTCATAGAGTGAACTCCCATTACTTGTCCCAGCTTCTGCCAACCTAGCAGTTCGAAAGCATGTAAAAATGCAAGTAGAAAAATAGGGACCACCTTTGGTGGGGTGGTAACAGCATTCCATGTGCCTTTGGCGTGTAGTCAAGTCGGCCACTTGACCACAGAGACATCTTTGGACAGTGCTAGCTCTTCGACTTTGAAACGGAGATGAGCACCGCCCCCTAGAGTCAGGAACGACTAGCATGTATGTGTGCAGGGAACCTTTACCTTTTATTGCATTCTAACCGCTGCACCACCATGGATGAAATAACAAGGATTGAAAAAAGAGTCAGAGAAAGAAAATTATTACATTCAGTTTTATTTGAGGTACCATTGAATAAACACTTCCATGAACTTACATTGATAGAAAAGGTTAGGGTTGCACCTGTGGGTTATTTTCCTAGCTCAATTTCACCTGGAAGTCAACAACTGAGTCTTGTATTGTGCTTATATATAAGCCTATAACGAATAAAAATCTTAAATCTTCTGTTCCAAATTCCTGGTTCAGATTTAAAGACAAGAGTCTAGTGTAGACTTAACACTTAAGCTTTTGTTCTTAGTTGGCTTTCTTGTTCTGGCTTAAGGAAGTGCCGGAGTGGGGGTGGGGGCGCGGGGAGAAGCAACAAATACTAAGAACAAGTACATCAGCATATTTACTCATAAATAGTAATGTTATCCTAGAATTCTGGCTTTGTATTCTATGTGATATACCAAACTAAAAATAGAAGGCACCTTTCATTTTAAAAGCACTACTAGGCTACCACCATAGTGTGGTATCAGTTGTGGGTGTTATTCAGATGCCTGCCCACCCCCTTGCAAAACCTGAACTAGAATGTTTACCTTGGGCTTCTCACAGAAGTGTGAGACTTAATGCATCTTTTCATTCAGGCTAGGGGAAAAGGCATTCTAACAGAACAAGAAATGTCATCAGAATCAAAGCACTTGAGGATTGCTTATTGTGTCCTCTTTATTTAAGCACTCTTCATTTGTTTGAGTGTGCTTGTTAAACAACACTTGATGGTTTGCTTTAAATGTGGGTGTAGACAAAGCTGAGATTGATACCAGAAAAAAAAAATAGAATAATGGGTTTCTTTAATAAGGTTCAGCTTTAGTTTGCTTGTATTTTTTCTCCCTTCTCTTGAATATGTTTATAGTGGGAAGATGCTGAAAACAGAGACAATTTGATTTTGTGCCCTTCCTGACAAATACAGATTTTAAATGTGGAAGCACAAGCTTAACCCATGAAAAAGAACTTATATAGTCTTCTCTCTCACTAAAGTCACTGTGCATCTACAAAAATATTAAGTGCAACTCCTACTTTTATTCTAAAAGTATTGTATGCTGTAATTGCCTTTCCTCTTTCTTCCCCATGGCTCCTCACTCTCATAAGCATCCTGAAGATCACCTCCTATCCTGCTTTCTTGGGAATACTGCCAAGTCCTATTTCTGGAAAATCCAGAAATCAAAGGGAGGCATTTCATTTTCTTCCACTGTAGGTATTACTCTATTTACCATGGCTTATTTATTAACCTAGAGATTTCTGCAAAAGCCTGTGCATCCTTCACAGTAAGTGATCTTAATTCTGAAATTATTATTTGCTTTAGTGCTCAGACCTGTACTTTAAGTTTGTCTTGGGTTCAGATGGGATGTTTCTATTGTTAATATACATGAAATTGACCTTTAAATTCCACATGGACCACTCTACCCAAAACCTTCTTGCTATCATAGTTCATCTTCCCCACCCCCACATGTGTAAACATAAACAGGCAGTGGAAAGTTTGATTAATACATTCCTCTGCAATCAATATCACTACCTCAGCCAACCAAGCTGCTTTGGAGGACTGTTACTTGCACGGAAAGAATGTTGTAGTGGAATATTGTGTCTATATATTGTCCTGTTAAGCCCTTCTTCTACCAGTCTATGGGAATCTGTCCAATATGCCGGAAAACTGCCTAACAATCAGGATCCAGTCTGGATCAGTCACCAGGGCTAGAGGTTTAGTCTTCCAAATGTTCAGACTTGAAATCTGGAGCCTATGGATTTTCTATGGGTAGTATTTATGCTAAATACTGCACATAGAATAGTCCAAAGCACAAATTCTGGTACAGAGAAATTCCCCGAGGATGGGCTCCAACACGAGTCTGAAAGCTCATAAAACTAAGCCTCTGGTCCCAATAACCAACCCAGATTGGACCCGGCAACATTATCCAGGACATATATATTTGCCTTCATTTGTAGCAAAATTATATTTGGGAGAAAAGTGGATTTCAAGTGGCATGCAACTAGTCTCTTGTCCCACTTTAGAGGTGAGCTATGACAGCATAGAATGGAAATTACATTATGATGATAGCAAAATCATTAGACTTTGATTAGGCAGCCATAGGTAAAAATATCTAGTCCTATCTTACAACTAGTGGTGATCTGCAAATTGTTTCTTCTTGTGGGGAGGTGCAAAATTTCCTTCTGAAGGTCATTTCGACCATATGTGATAAAGTTTCCAAAGACCCCCTAAACTTGCAATGGGATGAACTTTTGAGGGAAGAAAATGGGAAATGCTCTCTGAAGGAATGGACTTAAACCAACTGGTGGCTCACCCAGCTGAGTGCTTGCTATCAGCTGCTGGCTGCTTGCATTTAGTGCAAGTTCTAATCTCACCAGGCTCAAGGTTGACTCAGCCTTCCATCCTTCCGAGGTAGGTAAACTGAGGACCCAGATTGTTGGGGCAATAAGTTGACTTTGTAACTCAATAAGCTGACTTTGTAAAACACCGCTTAGGCGGGCCAAAAGCCCTAATAAGCAGGTCTATACAAAGGATGAAGGTAATTGCTATAAATTGCTATAAATGTATTGTAAGTCGCCCTGAGTCTTCGGAGAAGGGCGGCATATAAATAGAAATTTTAAAAAAATCTGAATTTTAATAGAGCATTTCTTCATATCAGTTGGGGATTTAACATAGGTATGTATGCAATTATCTCCTCTGCCTTCTTTTTGCAGGAAGAAATACAAGACCTGCAAAGCAGGACCGTTTTTCTTCAGTACTATGCGTTTCCATCATGGGCGCTCATTTTGAATTACTGTGTAGTTTTAAGTATTGGTGCTGTTTTAACCCCTTCCCCTTTTGTGTTAGGTTTTTAAGCCTTTATGCAGAGATTGGCTCATTGTTCTTATGTAAGCAACTCTGAGTGCCTTCTTGGCAGGAAAAGAGAGTAAATGCTTTAAATAAAAAAGAAAAATAAATTGATTGTGAGCTGGGTAACCTAATCCTTCCTAATTATTTATGCTGTGATAGTATAGGACCATAATAATATATAATTCTGAGTGACCCCCCCCCCCCCAAGATATCTACATTTGCTTTATTTTTAAATGCCTAACTGAGAATTTACTATTTTTTCCATTATAGTGAGGTGAAAAATATATTGAAAAATTAAATATACCCGTATTTTTCAGGCCATAAGATGCCCCTAGCTATAAGATGCACCCAGATTTTAGAGCAGGAAAACAAGTAGTACCGGTATACTAAAATATTAGTATACCGGTACTACTTGTTAGTACCAAATAGTACCGGTATGCTAAAATATTTAGCTCCGTCGTTCTGAGAGTGCTTGCCCCCGCTCGTGTGCGTGCTGGACAGCATTCGGACCATAAGACGCACCCTCATTTCCCCTCCCACTTTTTTTGGGGTGGAAAGTGAGTCTTATGGTCCAAAATTTACGGTATGTTATGTATGGTGGTAGCCAGATATTCTTGTCTTTCTGTGTATTTTCCAAGCTGTATCACAATTACAACTCATATTTTTGGATCTGATGATATGATTTTTAAAATTATTTACCATATCTAATTTGTGGCCCTTCTATTTGTAACAGAGTTCAGAAGTTGTAAATCAGGATGAAATTATAGAAACCTCTGAAGTTTAAAAATTGCATCATCCTATGTTTTGTTTCATTTTATTTGCATCAGTGCTATGCCACTGCAATTATATCTCACTAGTTTAAAACTCTGATTTAGATGCAAGTTTTATTGTACTTTGAGCCTGCCATGTTTATATCTCTGAGACTTAAGTTGATGATGATGATGTTATCCAGTCTCATTAATTTCATAAGATATAATGTACTTGTCCATGAATTTGGATGCAGTTTACTGAATAAAATGGGATTTTTTTGGTGCTATGACATCAGTTTTTTTTAAAGTGCCTTAGTTGGCAGAGCAGTGATACAAAAGTATGAAGCCCAGGAAATTTGGTCTGTTTCTGAATTTTTCAGACATGAGATGGGAAAGTGTGATTTATTTATTTTTAAAAAAAGTTGCACTCTTTAAAGGAATATAGTAATGTATTATGTGTTTCCTGCTTCAATATCCTTCTCATCTTTCCTATTACCTTCTCCTGTTGGTATTTTATAATCATATCACTTTGTTTTTGGTATGAATATTGCACCAGAGACAAATTCATTCTGTGTCCAATCACACTTGACCAAATAAAGAATATTCTATATTCTATTCCATCCTAGCAGGAAATCATACTGTTGATTTTCCGCAATTGGAGGTTTGGAGGCCACTTAAAATTCTGAGACGCTTGATTATTGTTCATGATTTAAGATTATGTATTTGGTGATCTTTATATATAAGAAAAGCATTGTCTACCAAATATGGTTGGTCTCCAAAAGGTAGCATTACTTTTGTTTGTATCTGTTGCAAATTTGGGAATCATTCTCCAAGTTGGCAAGTTGGTTAGCTTTCTGTAGTGAAACTGAAGGACAGCCTTGTCGGTGATACAGGTTAAAATAGTCCTTAGATAGCAATATGCATAGTGAGAAAGCACAGTGCTGCAGATAGAGCTTAATTTTGTTGGCTCTGCAGTTCTATTATTAGATCACAATAATGGGAATCAAATGTGCAGCTACTGCATTGCACTTTGAAACCATCAGGGAGAAGATATGTTTTGCTCAGGCTCTTAGTCTGTTACCTGTTATTTAAAATCTATTTTATTATAACCTTGAATTATAAAGAAAATTGTGAAGAGGCAGAGCAACAGAATAATTGTTGGTATAAAGCAGCCATGAACACTTGCCTTTTAAAAATAAAAATATATTCATAGTTACTGTATATTACAGCATACTTCTCCATCAATATGGTGAATTGCTTTTTTTTACTAATTTCAAAATCCACAATTAGGCAGTGCATCTATTAAGATCTGCTTTCAGGTATCGAGATCTCTGTAACCGGTACGATTTCACTAAAAATAATTGCTGGAGAGGTTAATTTGGTATCTGTTGCATGTTTATTCACAGCTTTGTTTTTCTCAAAATCCTGCCAGTCAGACTAGATGGATAGTGGACTTGGGGCAAGTTGCAGATTCCTAGATTTAAAATAGAAACGCAATGTGGAAGTCAAGGGAAAATTTAAATCCCCTTGATCTCTTTTTAGAATGGCCAGACTGATTCATCATATGTTGGGGTTAAGTGCTTCCTATTGCTAAAATTGTTGTAACCTCCTTCAGAGCAGTGGCCTATGAAGCCAAATAACTGAATATTTTAGGTCACATAAACAGAAGTATGATGTCTAGCAAGTAAACAAGTTCCACTGAAATTCTACTATTAAACAGATGCAGTATATAAAAAGTGAGAATAGATTGGTTACTGATTGTGCTAAAATTGTGTTACAGCATTATTCTGGAAGAAAGTTGCTCCTCTCTGAACTTTTTACATATTTTCTAGAAAGCATGGAGATTTGAGTCTTAACATCCTTATTTTTAATTTAAAAAATTGTTTAGTTTCTGACACTTAGTCCTGAAATTGAATTCCTAAATAAGGTTTGAAATAGATACATTTGATTATTAAATGGCGGGATCAATAAGAAACGAATTATGGTAGAACTTTTTTTTTCATTTTTCATTGGAGACCAAATGCCAAAGCATCTTCCTAATACCTTTTCTAGCAGGCATAACATAACATAATTTATTTTGCTTATTTTTACCTATCAAATTTATTTGCCATCCATCTCACAGTTCAGGCAACTCTGAGCAGCTGATAATAGTCTCCTGGAATCATGTTTCTTTCCTTTTTATGCAGTTGTTATCATGTTTCTTTCCTTTTTATGCAGTTGTTTCCAATTCTCGGAGACTGCCTGGACAAGTTCCTGCAGTTTTTCTGACCATTTTTTTCAAAAGAGGTTTGCTATTGCTTTTTTTCCCTAGGGCTGAGATAAAGTGACTGGCCCAAGATCACCCAGCTGGCTTTGTATCCTAAAGTGGGATTATAATTCAATTTCCTAGTTTCTATTCTTAGCCACTATACCAAATTGGTTCTCAGAATCATGTTATAAAAGTTATATTTTTCCTTTTATTTTCTGTCATAGAAATTTTGCTACTCAATTTAATCTAGTTACTTATCTAGCCAGTGATACCTATTGGTCTGGTGAGTTCAGGTCTAATATAAATTTTTTTTGTCCCGTCTAAGTTTCAACAGAATGTGAGTCTGGGAAATTGAACATAACTCAAAATCCCAATCCTGTAATTGTAGACCTGTCTGGATTTACACACAATGACCAACTTGGCTATTCATACCTGACGCTCGTCTAGGTTTTACATGTTCCAGTATTTTTTTTTTATTCCCATTTATATACTGCCCTTCTCCAAAGACTCGGGGCGGCTTACAATGTGCTCAGCAACAACAACAATTTTGCTCATTAATTTTCCCATACAAACTAAGTTGCCATTACATTTAAATGAGCAAACTATGGTTTGTGTAAACAAGAAAATTTGAATAGAATGAAGGAAAGTATATAAAGTTAAATTATTTGCATTTGCAAATCATATACCTGGTAGATTATATAATATGTCAGAATGAATATATGGAATTGAAATTCAAAATTATGTTAATTGGAGAATAAGATATAAACAAATTATGTTATATCCATTCTCTTTTCTGTCTTCCAACCCTGTTGTGCTGAGAATTCAATTCTGAAAGTTTAAAATATCTCTAAATGAGGGCTAAGTATAGTATTACGATGGAAATGGTGTTTAACCCCACCAGGGAAGTGGCTGATTAAAAAAAACTGGAGGCAGTACTGACTTAAAGTAAAAAAAAGATATATCTGTGTTTCCTGAATTGTGTTAAAATTACTCCAGTCATTTTGTTAAAACTGTAACCAATCATTACCTTCTCCATAAATATATATCCATGCTGCTATTATTATTGCCGCTGTCATTACAAGTTTTTCTCTACTGGGCTCTTGTTTCATGTACATAACTTTATTCCCTTAGTTTTTAGAACCTCCTGCCCATTGAAGAATCCACATTATCAGTTTTGCTATTTCATTTCCTTCTGATGAATACATTTACTAAAGAACTTTTTGACCTTGGCTAATAATTATGTGATTCTTGTTTGAGCAATCCAGTGATGGAAACAAGTTGATTTTTCATGTTCCATCATGTTGTTTTTGACAGGCAGAATAGGACCATAGTCAATGCTACTTTTTGTTTCATGAAACATGACAGCGTGTACAGATAGTCCTCAACTTATGACTACTTTAACAACTGTTTGAAAGTACAGTGGCCTTGGGAAGAGTACCTTATGGCCTGTCAAGCACTTTAACCTGATGTAAAATGTTTAAAACTTAGTTCTAATGAAAGAACAGAAGGATTGTGGGATAAAGGGCAATATAAAAAATTGTGAAATTCAGCATATGTTTAAAAACAATGTTGGAAATTCTAGGAAGGAGAGAACTGGGTAACAGAGACCAATCAAATGAGGTCATCACTTATGCAATGGTGATGAGGCGGCTATGAAGCACATTGCCTAATTATTTTAATAATTTTTTTCATTAGTCAACCAGCTGGAATGCTTTAGATAATATAAATGAGTTGGGTACAAATTATGTCTTGCTTTTGAAGATGGAATGATTTCTGATTTTGAGCCTGAAGCAGAAGACACCCCTTCTGACCTAGCAATAGTACAGAGTAAATCCCACTGCTAGGATCCCACTGCTAAGATAAAAGTAAAATAAGACTAGAAGAAGATTTGTAGTAAATATTGGTTGTATGAAATCCCTATCAGTTTCAATTTTTTCTATCACGTTGGACAAGATAAACTTGTTAATATATTCTCTCGAGTTGCAGTCAAATCAAAACAAAGAAAAATACAACTTACTGTGTATAAGAAGGATTTTACAATATATGAAAAGTTACTGTTTTTGTAGATTTCAGTTTTGGAAGGAGCTTGTAATTTATAGACAAAACTCTGGTCATTGGGGGCCTAAAATCTCTCTCTCTAAAATACAGTAAGGTAATGTCTGTTTTGGAAATGTAAGTCCCTGGTCATTTTATATTTTTATTACAAATAGACTTGAAGCTGCATCCGGCTGAGTACCTTTTTTTCCTCCATCTCCTGTCTCTTTTTCTCTCTTTTTGTGGTTACATGCTTCCATATAAATTACATTCCCAATAGCTGTTGGTGTTTATTTTTTGGCTTAATAGTCATCCTGCCTGAGAGATATATCATAGGGCTTTAGGTAACTCCATAGCCATTATTTTCTAAAGAATGCATGTCTGAAAATGCTGAAATTTCTAAAAATTGGTTAACAGTTCATCCTTAGGGATACACAATTCCTGTATTTTGTCTGCTTTAAAGATTTTTCTGGCCACCTCACAGAAGCTATGTGGATCACTCCTCCCCACCTCTCTTTTTAATTTGAGACTGTCTAGAAACCAGTCTCTTTAAAGCCTTTAAAATATTTGTAAGCCTCTTGGGCCCCAATGTTTCTTCCAGATGGTAATAATCTGAGTCATGTTGTAATATACCATTTTTAAAATTATTTGTAAGCAGAATCATGCACTCTTGTATTAAATGGAGGAGAGAAAGCAGAATCATGCTTTCTCTTGTACTAAATGGAGGAAAATGATGAATGATTTCTTTTTGCAATGTTTAGGCCTATTTCTGTTTCATTTTCTTCTTCCTGTTCAGTAAGGGCAAACAATCTATTTTTTACCTTTCATAGCAAACCCCCTTTACAGTTCTGATTCCTTAATTGTTCAAAGTGATTGGTTTAAAAATATTACATTGTGAACTGTGAGGATGCATACTTTGAGATCCTGGGGTGTGATTGTATAGTAACGCAGGAAAACAAGAACATTATATGTGAAACTCTTAAAAATTGTGGTCCAAGTTTTATGCCAACATTGTTTTGCAAATAATCTTTTTAAAATCCTCTTGAAAGATGAGAAAAGGAGAAACCAGGAATTGCTATTGAAAAGTATTTTTTTTTTATGAGAATACAGGGAGGGGCTTGATTGAACATTTCATGTTGTCTTTTGTGAGACACAAAGAGCAATTCTTGTTCTTTGGCTGACAGTCAGTTTTGATATATGATCTCATGAAAGTAAAGAACCACCAACTTGTTTTTGTCATTAATTCCTCCCTTGCATCCCACAAAAAAAACCCCCTGGTGTTTTTATCTGGATATTATCTTCACTCATTGGGGAACTATATATTTTTATGTGCTTGATAGGAAAGTATTATTTGTGGTAGTTAGATGATTGTGGATATTTTGGTTTCATGTTGCTGCATAAGAGGAAAAGAATATGCTGTCTTTTAGGTGAACCAAGATTTTACGGGGAAAAATTCTTGGAGAACTGCAGGCAGGCATCTTTCTTTGAGGATCCCAACATTCCAGTTTTTGCCATTTTGTTTATGTTTATGTTTCCATTGTATCCAAAGCAGCTTATGGTAAATACCAATTATAAATAGTACTTGACTTACAACCATTTGCTTAGCGATCGTTCTAAGTTACAACAGCACTGAAAAATAACTTATGACCATTTTCCACACTTATGACCATTACAGAATCTTGGTCACATGATCAGAATTCAGGTGCTTGGCAATTGGCATTTGTTTATGACAGTTCTACTATCCTGAGGTCATGTGATCACCATTTATTTATTTATTAAATTTGTATACCGCCCTTCTCCCGAAGGACTCAGGGCGGTGAACAGGGCAATTAAACCAAACAATATTTACAATTAAAATTAAATTAAATTAATGACAAGCCCCGACACACAACACATGTAAAACTACCCCTCA
>JANHFR010003188.1:74485-86700 GCA_032468015.1 Mimophis mahfalensis | reverse complement strand
CCATGGACCTTACATTGTACTTAAGTGGTTAGTAGAGGGGGCCTGCATAAGTGCACTAACATGCCTATCGTCCCTGTCATTGTATTTTTATTCTTTTATTCTTGTTTTTGTTTGAAAATTCTAATAAATAAATAATTGTCTTTCCTGTTGTTCTTTAAGAATAGGGTCATCTTCCTGTTGGCAGCAAGTTCTGCCTGCTTTCATAGACAGTGAATAGAAGAAGCACCTACTGCAGATCAAAAAGTGCTGCAACCGATAGCAGAGAATAAAGCTAGAGTGTTCATGGAAAATAAACAGGAAACGGAAGGGATGTTTTCAATCTTTCCAACCTAATGCTAGAAAGAATTCATATGAAAGAGATTTAGGATTCCATCTTTTGTCTACCTGCCTGCCTGCATCTATCAGAGATTTAACTGCTCGTCACACAAATGGCCTTCTGAATGCTTACAAGCTGCCTATTTTTTAAGGTTCCTACTTTTTTAAAGTGTAAACATACAAAATTATGTGGAACCAGGGTGGCCTTTACATTAAGTAAGTAAAACTGGACAAAATGGAAGAAGATTTAATCTACTTTTCTTTTTTAATCTTCTTTTCTTTTTTGTATACAAAGATACAAAAGAAACTAGTAGAAAAAATAGGGGAGGGAAAAGGAAGGGAAAAGTGCAGGAAAAAGGGGAGAAAGAAAAAAAAAGCCATTGACTTCCAACTCCCCTTGGTGCAGTAGAATAAAATAACATCAGACCTCAACTTTTTTACTTTAATAGCATAAACTAGCTATATCTATAACAATGGAACAAGATTTAATCTAGAAAGAGATTCTGAAAGAAAGAAAGATGGTATTTGAAAATCAGTCTTCCGATTTTCCGAGAAAATATTCCAAACAAACCTTTTCCCCAGTGTATCCCTATGGGAGAGACTGTTAGTCAGAGGCTTAAAATACTGTATTACCAACTGTTTATTCAAACTCTTCTTCATTTTGGTCCCGTGACCAAGATTAGAACATATGCAGACTACCGTGTGTTTGCCAGTACACTTGCACACCAACACACACAAAACAGCATGATGGGAGAAGAGAAACGGGCATACAAAGACACAACATGTTGTTTCATTACACAAAAAACGCTACTAACACTTCCTATACCCAGTTCTGATAACGTGCTGGAAAGAATTCCAGAAGGTCTGTGTGCATTGCTTTCCCTGTCTTATTTTATTGCAGGTTTTTTTGGAAAGCTCTCAATTCAATGGCAAATCTTGAGGTGGGAAAAGCAGAGTGAACAGGAGGTGGGTGATGGAAAAATATGTTCTCCCAGATGCTCTCATTATTACTTAACTTTGCTGCCAAATTTTGGCAAATAACAGGAAACAGAGACAAAGGAAATTGTCATTCTAGCAACAACTTTTAATTCAGACATATGTCAGATGGGGAGTTTGGAGGTCCCTAAAACTAAGAAAGTAGCATTGGGGACTTGTTGCAAAACTGATTGTAACCAGGAAACAAAAATGGGCAGATAAAGGCTAAAGAAATATGTACTACCTTATATGATTGATATGTTTTGTAGGGACTAATTGGCTACTCCTATCTTATATAAGCATAACTTCAAATGTCAGTGATAGCAAAAGAATTATGGAGATAGAGTTACAATTCCCAACAGCTTGGAATTTGGAATGTATAGTCTTTTACTTGTAAATGGTTTTGCAGTTTACTAATATTTATTCTCATCCCTATTGTTTTCCATCCTCCCTTTGTGTTCAGAAACTCTCATTATGTCTTGAGCAATTGTTTAGGCTTTTTGTGCTGTATCACAAAGATTTTTAGATTCTTTTAATTAAAATAATGAGCTTTCATTCTACAAACAAAGTACTAGGTCCCAGCATCCTTATTTTCACATATAAGCTCCATTAGTTTGTTCCTTCAGTTAAAAACAAAAGAGAAACAAAAGTGATTGCTGAAGAATATACTGAACTGCTCCCAAAATAGGGGAGGGAGGGTTGGTATAGAAGATGTTAGGGAGTAATGGCAGGCAGTAAAATTACAAATTTATGTCATGTCAGTTAAGTGGGTATTTGTGACCATGTAAGCTACTCATTCACCCAGTGCTTTATTACACTCTTTAAAAATGCACATGAGATCACTAACCCCTAAGGATGGATGTACAGCATTTCAGGAGTCAAATGTGGCAAATCCACATTTTTCAGACATTGAACACAACTGTGACTCTTTTGCCTTCAGAGTTTCTTATACGCACCATCACTACCAAGGCCAGTTTTTCAAAATGCTTAGAAATCTTTTCTCTCCTAGAAAAAGAGAAGGTCTAGACATTTGCCTCAGCAGATACAAACTTCTTACCAAATGCTTTTCTTTGGTGTCTAAGACAACCTGCCACAGCCAACTCATTGCAACCAACTTGCCGTGTGATAGCTCGCCACAGCCATCTCGACAATTCACCGCAGAACAAGAGTTACATTAATATAAAGAAATGATGGAATAGAATCATTAAAGAAAGGAAACAAAATGAGGGACAAAATGAAATATGAATGACAAAAATTAAAATAATTCTTAAAAATTATTTTAAATAATAAAATTAAATTTTTGAATTGTCCCGTTCCAAGTTGTCCGGTGTTGAGTTGGCTACAGTGAGTTGACCATGGCAAGCTATCCCACCCATTCTATTTGTCTTCTTACCCATTGAATGCTACTTCTCCAGTATCACAAAATCACAGAATTGTAAAGGACCTTGGGTGTCTTTTAGTCCAACTCACTGATTTTCGTCCTTGCTTCAAAATCTCCACTAATGGAGAACCCACAATTCGACATGATTCCATTGGTCACTAGCTTTCACAATCAGTAAGTTCCTCCTTATTTCATGTTTGGATTTCTCAGTGTAAAGCTTTCATCCAGTTTGAAGAATCTAAAATATGATATATTTTATTTGACAAGCCCATGTCCCAACAAGATAATACCGATTGTCAAGCTATAGATAGGTATTTGAGAAGTTCAGGAAGTACAATAGGGGTTTAACCATTCCTTCCACTTTTCTTCAGCAGGGGTAATGATTAATGTAAAAAACAATGGGCAGGAAAATGCAACTTTTCTTACTTTGGAGGGGAGGTTAAACCCCTTTCTTTACCCCTTATTGTTCCAAACTATTGCCCCAGTTAAACAAGGATTTGGAACATGTTTCTGAAGAGAATGAGCAGGCATGTGGAGGAGAAACATTTGAAGAATATACTCAGTGATATATCTGAGGTGACCAAGATTGTAACTTTTCTGATTAATAATTTAGTCAGGATGCCATTTCCTCCCACCTTCTTAGTTGATTTCCAGATGGAGAGGCAGTAAAAAAGTAAGAAAGCTGGAAAAACATTATCTGTGTCTACTGCTTGTAACTGTTTCCCCATATTCACATTAGAATGAGCAAATATTAGAAACCCCTATTTGGCCAATATTGCACGTATGAAATCTTGCTGTTATAAGAGACCACATTCCTTCTCTCTTTTATGATTAGAATGATCACACTAGGAAAATGGAACTTTGTTTTAGTTTACTTGCTTAAGCATCTATGATTATGTTAAAGGATCTTTCATATGGATAACAAATCCATATTAAAAGCCAGAACTGAGACTATGTGCTAAGAAGTTGATCACCACCTGTTTTCAATTAGATCAGTGGTTCTCAACCTGTGGGTCAGGACCCCTTTGGGGGTCGAACAACCCTTTCCCAGGGGTCGCTTAAGACCATTGGAAAACACATATTTCAATACAAATACAGATGTATGTGAAAATAATTTTATGGTTGGGGGTCACCACAACATGAGGAACTACATTAAAGGGTCGTGGCATAAGGAAAAGAACCACTGAATTAGATGAAAGCAAAACCTGAAAGTTATCAGAAAACAACAGCACAGCAGACTACCCAGAGAAAGAGACAATTAATTGTGAAAATCTTGATATCTTTCAGAACAATGTAGACCTCCCTTGAGTTAACAAAAAATTACAGATACAGTAGGACAGATTTCCAGCACCTTGGCCGAGAAGCTCTTTCTTCGTTAATTGCAACATATGTGATCCTAGAGACTTTGCTTTCTGAAGTGCAAAATGATTTCCAGCATCACTTTGCCTTTGTTTTCTTCCCCTTTAATTTTAGAAACACCGTTGTAAACTTTTCATTTGAAACTTTTAGTTGCACTAACTGCTCATAGTTTACATGTATTTTAAATCTAGAACTTGTGTCTTTTTTAAAAACGGTATAGCTTATCTGAATTAATAAAAAAAGTTCATATTTGTAACTTTTGTTTCAATCATTATAGGACTGTAATGTAGTTGAGCTGAAATTATCACATAGGTCTGTTGTTCTTCGATTATTGTAATTATGTATTTGTTCTGTGAGGCTAAATATGCGAGTGTTCATATAGTCTTGCTTTTAAACAATCTCAGCACTTGGCTGATTCAATCAGGTGAATATTATTGGCTTTTGTTTTTGTTAGCTGCGAAGTTGTGTCCGACCCATCACAACTCCATGTACAATGTTCCTCCAGGTCTTCTACCATCCCCCGGAGTCCATTTAAGCTCGCATCAACTGCTTAAGTGACTCCATCCAGCCACCTCATTCTCTGTCACCCCCGTCTTGTCTGCCCTCAATTTCTCCCAGCATTGGCTTACTAGAGGCTATAAACTAAGATGCTTTGGAATAATAACCCTGCTATAGAGATAAAAGCATATAATCTATTAAGGTTGATTAGCATTTAGAAAGGAATATGAATTTTTGTTATTTCTTTGCACCCAGTAGAAGAAGTAAAAGATGTATTTATTCATGATTTCTTTATTTTAATTTTCCTTTAATCTCGGTGTTCATTTGAAAAGCATCAAAACAGCGTATGTAAGACAAACCCTCCTTAATACAAAACTAAAAATATATTCAGGGAGGAAGAGAAAACTGTTCTTATTAGGAAGCAGTTCAGGGTCCAATTCAGCTGGTCTTTGAGCAGTGCCATTTCTGTGGCTTTTTTCGCCAGCTCACCCTCTGCCGTAACTGCTGTTGGGTGATGGTTAAAGGAGGGGGAAAAAGCCAAATGAAGAGTCTTTCAACCAACTTGATAGTGGGCCCCAATTTCCATCTCGCCTTCTGCTGTGGCAGATTGACTGGCTGCTATTAGATGATAGCATGGGATTTTGAGTTGGCACAAAGCAAATGTCAGGATCTTTCCTATGGCCAGAATAGAAAAGCTTCTCCTTCATCAGCTTCATTTCACTAGAGTTATAATGAGAATTTTACTAGCTTTCCTCTTTTCCCCTCCTTTGCTGCTGCTGCTGCTGCTGCTGCTGCTACTACTACTACTACTACTGCAAAAAAAGCAGATTTTTCCACTGAAAAATTATTTAGGTTCTCTTGTAATTGAACATTTTATGTATTTAAATACATTACATGCCTTTTAATTAAAAATCTACCAGTTTACTCTATTTAAACCTATTTTGTTGTAATCTAATAGAGTTACATGTATGATATGTGAAGTAATAGAAAATCACAGTAGTGATGACAGCTGTTGAAAGGGAAATGCCCAGAGAAATCAATTTTGTCAGCAGAAAAACTCAGGAAACCACCTAAACTTGATGTGAAAATAATTTCACATATTAGGTGCCACAAAGAAACACACACTCCTTAGCATACTCCTTAGCATATTGTGGTATGGCGAGCAAAGCTTATTTCTTTCTTGGAAAGTAGGCTTCAGAAATGACTTTGACATATCACCTGGGAGTTTCTGCAAAATTCATAAAGTCTTTGATTTTCAGTGGAATTTTAAATTTCTCTGGAGAGGATATAAAGAAGCCAGTTTGTAGCATGTGTTGTCTCTTCTGAGAATTGGTTCCTTTAGGTTGGATATTTAAGTCAAATGTCTTTAATAACTGTCTGTTAGTTATTACTAACAGATTACTAACAATTATATTATTATCTTAGTTGTGGCAGTAGCAACTATTTCTAATTTAGACATATTTGCAGCAGTCAGACGTGATCTTTTTTAATATGCTGGCATTGCTTTTTTCTCATCTCAAGATAAGGCTGTTATTCTTCAGAAAGCCATGCTTTCAGTCTCAGCTGTTTTTGTCACCTGCCATCTGTCGATCACCAGTGATTTGAAATATCAAGCTCTGCTAAATCACAGCTTGAAACAAAGTTTGAAAGTAATTGGGTAAACTAAACTATGTAAGATTTGGGTCAAATTGCTCGAGGAACGTAATTTTTTCCTTCTGCTAAGTTACCAGGGGAATAGCATCCTAGTATGTTATTCTTGGTCTCTTACAGGTCCATTGTAACATGAACAGCCATACATAAACAGTACTGCTTACTATGAAAGGAAATAGTGTGATGGTATGTATGTAAGTATACCATCTGCTGTAAACATGCTTCTAATATAAAATAAAAACAGTACCCTAGACGGATTATTTCCCTCCCCTTGGTAATTATAGAAAGAATGCCAATAGAAAATAGCCCCTGGTGACCCCTTGACTCTAGAATTGCCTTTCCAGAGAAAATTTTTCCATTTTTAGAAATGAGTTTTAAGATCTGTGCAAGCTGTCTTGAAAAAAACAACTGTTTGCTTCTTAAATAAATTTCAGTACTCTTTTTCAGATAAAAGATTTGAATGAAAGACTTTTGGAAGCCCAATATAATTTACTTTTTACTAATTATGGTAGCATTTCAAATCTGTTTCTGAGATTTCAGTGGATACAAAACAAAAGGCATATGCATTTCCATTGGAAAGCCTTATCTGATTTTTTACTGTAAGGACTTCTGTTTAGTATGGGAGGATGCTGAGCTGTCTGTTCTGCTGTTGGCTAATGTTATCATGCACCACCACCACCCGTAGCGGAAATCTATGGAATCTATGGAAATTCCTTGCTAGGAAGCAAGTATAATACCACACACATACCCAATTTTGTACAATAGCATTCCATAGAAAATTTGGCTTGCCTAAAAACAGTTGGATTACCAGAAGCTGGTCACAGCAGAGGTCTTTTGGAATGCTCTCTGCTTGTGTCATGGCATTCTGCACCAGGGGCTGCTTCTGGACTCTTTTTAAGGGTAACCCCATGAAGAGTATGTTGCATGAATCCATAGAAGGGATTAACAGTGACTGAGAGAAGTATCCTGACCAGGAAGGGGCACAATTAGTGCACATTTAGATGGATTCCCAGATTATACTCTGGATCCATCTGAGGCAGTACAACTTTATCCAGGATCAACAATGGTAAACTCCTATATACAGAAGAGCCCAGCACCCACACCAGGATTAAGCTTAAGCCTGTTCCCCATCCAGATCCCCACAGCCACCAGACACCACAAAAGAATATCAATAGCACTGCTCAGTTATATAATTGGATATCATTTGCATGCTAATGGTTGCTCCTCTCATGGTTATATAGGATCTCATTGAGCGGTTTCATGTAGATGTTAAAAAGCAGCAGAGAGAGCACCAAGGCCTGTGGCACCCCATAAAGGAGGGGCCATAGACCGTATATCTTGCTTTCTATCAGTATTGATTGGGACTGATCGCAGAAAAAAAAGGTCACCCCCACCCTCAACTCCCAGAACCAACACAAAAGAGTACCACGGTTGATGAAGACTGCAGAGAGGTCAAGAAGAGCCAAATTAAACGTGCTAACTCCCACTCTTGCCAGAGATCACCCAAAAGTACAACCAATGCCATTACTCTCCTGTTTCAGAAACCACACTTGAAAAAGAATCCAGATAAACTGTTTCATCCAGGACCTTCTTGACCATCTTCCCTAAAAAGTTTCGTGTCAGATAATTTAAACATCTTTGCTAGAGCATTTAGCCATCCTTCACCAGTACTTTATAAGTATGTTCATTCTCTGTTCTGATATTTACACTGGAATGCCTGTTTGTCTGTCTATCTCTTAAGCCATTTCTTACTTTATATCTTCTATATAAAATTCTTACTGCCTAGTTTAGTTCATCCAAGAAACATATATGGTTGAATCTTACATAGCTCAAACATATTATACATTTTAGAACATTTTTAGTTAAGGGATGAAGAATTTACTTTGAGCCAAGAACTAAATAAACTTTGGGCAAATGTTCCAGCATATGATGAGTGTGAGAGTAGGGAATACGCACAACACAGAGTTGATGGAGCTGTTCTGGTATGACTAGGCAGCTCTGTAATAATTGCCTGAAATCTTATATTCTCTCCCCTTTGGACATTGCTTCCAAAATTCATTGTTTACATTCAGAGATGGTTGAGAACTCCACCTAAACTCACTCCGGACTAATTAGTTTCTATGGAGGAATTTCTGACTCCAAAAACTTTTTAATCACAAGAAGTCTTGCTATAAAGCTTGTTTTTATGTTTGTGTGTAGGTGTGAGTGGTTCTTCATCTTTCTCTGCCTCTGGCAATGACGCAGCGCTCACAGCTTTGGAATTAGGTTTTCAAAGCCAGGTGTCTGGCTTACAGGTTTATACAAAACAGGAGACACCTAACATTTTAGATATTAGACTAAAGGAAGGAAAATAGGGTTCCCTTGCTTATTTAGTCCTGCATGTTCCATTCAAAAGGCAGGTGCAGTGCTTAGTCTAAAATGCACCCATGCTGAAACTAAAACTGTCAGGGAACTACACTGGGATTTTATACATGGAAAAGATGTTCTCTGCTCTTTTTTAATAAACCCACGTGTACCATCGTACTGTCATCTATATTGTTGATCCTAAAAGGCAGAACCTTTCAATTTCTTCAGTATCTTCACTCTCAGTTTTAAATCTGGCTGTTAACTTCTTGTTATCAGTTATCTTGTTATCACTTCTTAATTTTATATTTCATTTTTTAAACTATGCTCTTTGACTTTTACTACTAGAGTTTACAGATCCTTTCATTTTCAACTGTTAGACTAATGTCATCAGTATACAGCAAGTTATTGATGTTTCTTTCTCTAGTTTTAAAGCCACATTCAGCTTCTCTTAATAGATATTCAGCATTTACTATAAGTTTGAGTTTATAAATGGAGATTATACAGCCTATAAAGAATCTTTTGCCATCCTGTAGTCAACCTGTTTTGCCATGTTCTGTTCACACTCTGACTTCCTGACCTGTATGTGTCACATTTGTCTTAATGACTTGTTCATTCCACTGCTCCTCTGGTTCTTTATTGATGAGGTTCAGGACTTCAAAGTGATTCCTGATGTTCCTCTTGAAAATGGTAGATATATGTTCAAGATCATATTGAGGAAGGTGACAGGCTTTCTTCTTTAGTTTAACTTGGAACTTGCACATGAGTAGTTTGTATTCTGTACCTAGCCTTGACTTTGATACTATAGTTGAGCTCCTCCACCTCTTTTTAGTAATAATATAATCAATTTGATTTCTGTATATGGCATCCAGTGATGTCAATCTATGCAGGGGTCATTTTGATAGTTAGAAGAAAGTTAAAGCTTTGAAGAAATAATTGGAATGCAAAACTTGTTAAGTCAGTCTCCTGCTTGGTTTCAATTCCTAAACTACATAATTCTACCTCAGTTTCATCCTTAATGTTTTCAACTTTAGCATTCCAGTCTTCAGTCATAAGTTTCACATCTTGCTTGAATGCTTTGTTGATTTAAAAATCAATTCAATCATAAAACTCATCAGCTTGGTCTTCTGCTTCAGTAGTTGGAGCATAAACCATGGATGATCATCGTATTAAAGCAAGGGTCTTCAAACTTGGCAAATTTAAGACTTGTGGACTTCAACTCCCAGAATTCCGGAGCTAACATGACTGGAGGAGGAATTCTGGGAGCTGAAGTCCACAAGTCTTAAAGCTGTCAAGTGTGAAGACCCCTGCATTAAAGGGTCAGGTCCATGAAGTCTAGTTGATATTATTTGGTCATTGATTTCATTGTAGCCAAGTACTGTTCTTGCTACATTCTTCCCAAGTATAGAAACAGTGCCATTCCTTTTTGGGTTTTATGTTGTGAACAGTATGGTACAAACTTTTGACTGAAAGTGTCCAGTTTCAGTCTACCTTGCTTTGCTACTGCCTAGGAAGTTAATCTGTAATCATTTCACTTCATTTTCCATGGAGTTGAGCTTTCCTATGCGCATCTTTTCATGTTCCTGGTTCTTACTGTAAATTCTGTCTTTGCAGTTTTGGATTTTCTTTTTCTATATGGCAATATCAGCAACTGGATATCCTGAAGGCTGTAATCCTGGAATATTGAAGGCCATCTGAGGAGCCACCATCCAATACTATATTATCAATCATTTCATATTTTCTATCTGTGTGATTTTCTTGGTAGTAACATAGGTGTGATTTACTACTGCTTTCTCCTACACCGTATGAATTGATGCCAATGCACTAAAGTCTACCTCCAGCATCCATCTACCTCCAACATCTTCCATATCACTGCTGCCCAATATAGATGTCTGCTTGCTTTAACTGGGCAGCTGGGATGACTTCTACAACTTGGGTCACTGTGCTGGGAATCTTGGCACACACCTTCAATATTTTTTGTACATCCCTCCCTGGAACATCTCCCTTCCTCTGCCAATGAGTTAGCACAGCAAGACTTCTTGTGGGGTTGGGGAATGCTAAGTGTTTTGTAATTCTAGTAGGAAATGTATGCAATAATAGTCCAAGAGTACAAATAAGCCATTCACAATCTCAGTCCCCTGGAGTTAAAATCATTACCTTATTCAATTTATCACTTCCATTGAATTGCTAGAAAAATGTGCACACTACTCTAATTCTGCCCTTTCAGAAGGAGGAAGAGGAGGCGGCGGCAGAGAGCAGAACATTCATTCTCTTTAATGTTCAGGTGTTCAGTTCTGTAATCCTACAATTCTATAATGTTTCAATATGTTACAGAAGCACTTCGTTCTGTTTTTCCACGCGGCGTATGGTTTTTGACTATGCTGTGGTTAGATTTTTTTTTTCTGTGTGGCCAATTTGATTATATTTGGATTGCTGAAAAGAATTACTTGGCCACAAACGAACAAGCAGATATTGCCTGCTATTCATAAACAAACGGCTGTACCTAGTCTTTGTAACAGGAAGGCTAGTGTTTGAAAACCATAGCCTGTAGGCAATTTTTAGGGTCTCCACAGTGCCCCTTAGTATTTGACTATTGTATTGCCCTAGGCTACAGCAACTAAAATAGATCCTGTCTTTCGCTGCGGAGGAACCAATCAATCACTTGCCCTAAGAAGCAACATTGTGTCTTTTTGTAGCAGTGCAATGTTATTTGAAATTTTGTAGACTGATGTCTTAAGAATTGCAAAGCCTGTAGGATCAACTAATCAAAACTGAATCTCAACAGATGTAATGGGACTACCTCCCCATCATTCCTTCTCCTGATTGTACTGACTTGAGATGAAGTATGGTATATTGACGCATCTAGAGAGCCCCAGGTTAGGGTTAGCAGATGCTTTATGGAAGAGCATAAATACAGTTCAGTAGACCTTTTACTATTTTTATACTTGTATGCAAGAGAGAGTGTTTGTCTCATGGCCAGCTCATTGTTACATTCTGTGGTGCAGCCTTTTGATCTTTGTCTCAACTTCTCTCTGCAGTAGCAGCATACAAACACAAGACCACAATAATAAATGTATTTCTCCTTCCTGAACGTGCTACTTCTTTTTGGCAATCAGAAATAATGGTTGCTTTGAATCAAACTGTCTCACTTCCTTTATACAGTATATGAATCCCTGAAGCAATCCAGACTGCAAACTTCCTGGGGCATTTTTCATCAGTAAACTCTGCCAGATCAGCTGTTTTGAAAATGTGATTCTTGTATTTTGCAGTTTTGTTTAAATAAAATTAACCTGCACCTTACTGTAGATCCAATCTAGCTCTGTGTTATTTTGCTGCGGAAATAACTGGAAATCAAAGCTCATTTGTATTTCTGATATTTCTAGGAGCATTGTGGTAGGAAACCTCTGTTATTTATTCACTGTACAGTGGCATTTATTTATTGGGCATTGCTTACCCTGAAGGAGGCAACCTGGTGGATATGTTTGACTTGTTTAGGAGAGTGGGATTCAATTTGCACTCCAGTGGAAAAAATATGTGAACTGAAATGTGATATAAAATATACCTAAGTAGTAAGGAATTGAACGTTAGTCATGAAGGTAGAATAATTGGTGCCTCAGGAAGTAAGCGGATGGGGCAGAGGTGGTATCCTACCGGTTCCCAGGAACCAGTAGCGCTGATTAGGGGTGATTCGGTG
>JANHFR010003188.1:35166-49971 GCA_032468015.1 Mimophis mahfalensis | reverse complement strand
TGCTTCACCACAAACCAAATTTGGAAAAATTCGTAAGTCGAGGAAACCGCATCTAAATTTTGTAAGTTGAGGAAACCGCATCTAAAACTGCCAACAGTTTTAGATTTGTAAGTCGAAAAATTTGTAAGCATGCAACCACTTTTTCCATTTGTAAGTCGAAAAATTTGTATGTCGAGTAGTTTGTAAGTAGAGGGACCACTGTATAGTAACCTTAGATGACTTTTATACTCAGTGATTGCGGATTGTGCTTTGATGTAGGTAAAGTTTTGGTTTTCCACAGTTGTCTTTAAACAACATAAAGTTTCATGGCCCTTTGTAAAGCACAATACGAATTTCCATAGGGAACCAGGACTAAAGCAGTAAGTCACACTCAATTCAGCAGGCTTCTGAAATAAACAGGGATAATATATGTTACATCCCTTCTCAGAACTGTTGTTAGGAGGAAAGGAAACATCTGCTTGCATTAATTGTTCTTTTATTGGTTTCATTGTCTTCCCAGTGTCATTCATTCAATGGTGAGGTTGCATCATTGGGCAAGTATTATAAACTATTCAGTAAATATGAAGAGATTTCTCTAGGTCTTTGATAGTGCTACTTTTGTGCTTTAGAAAGTGAAAACATAGTTTCAGAATAGTAAACTGCATGCAAAGCCTTGTGTGCACGCTGATGTGTACACGTTGATGCACTGCATATATGTGTATATACATCTGCATTGTTTTTTATTAGGTGAACAGACAGCTGCAAATAAGTCAAAGATTGCTAAAAATCAAGAATATTCAAAATTCATATGGAAAGAGAAGATGTAAGGTTAGAAAGTCAATATCAAAGTAGTGGATACTGTTGTAAATTTTGTTGGTGATTGCACAGATGACACACTGCTTAATGGAAGATGGAATGTGTATATTAAAAATTTTTAAAAAGGAAAGGAAAAAGAAGATATGTACCTAGAGTTTATTCATTTCATTATGGAAACAGTAACTACAGTGGAAATATAATATATAATTCTAATCTGTTTATAAGATCTGGTTGTTGTAGACCTAATGATTCCAGATGCAATTATTATTGTGGTTTGTTGCATAGTTAACCAGATGTTTAGACTGGATTTGACATTGTTAGCAACCTAACAAATCCTTCCCAAGAACCTAGAATAGGCAGATGTCATTGGATGGTGTTAAAAGTATTGTCTCAGGATGAAAGATGGTCCAAATAAATCTGCCTTTTGTGATTGGTGATGATTTGGTCAATTCCAGTAGTGTTCAAGTGCTACTCCAGATGTTTTGGGATGGCACCCAAGGCACCTATTACTATTATCTTTGCTTTCTTTTGCCACAGTCATTCTACTTCTATTTGTTGGTCTTCATATTTTTGTGATTTTTTCCCCTTAGTTCTTTCTCTTCTATTTTACTGTCTCCAGGTAGTGCCACATTTATTGTCCAGAGTTTTCTGTCTTTCTTATCGTTAAGGCTGAAGTATTGTGTAGCAGGTGCTTGCTTTTGAATTTTGAAGTCCCAGAGCAGCAACTTTAGCTTCATTTTCTATTACTTTATCTATTTTGGGGTCCCACCATTCTTGCTTGCAGGCAAGTGGGATTTCTTGTAGATCTTTCAATGCACCATTATTATTCCTTTGTCATGCCAGTGTTTGTAGTCAGTCTTGCAACAACTAACTGATATTCTTGCAGCAGCTAACTAGGTGGTCCACTGTTTCTTCAGCTTATTTGCAGAGGCAGCATTTGTTGTCTGTTACTGTCTTCTCAATGCTGGCTTTGTGTGCATTTGTTTTTAATGCTTGGCCTTGTGCAGCCAGAATTAGTCCCTCTGTCTGTTTCATCAGTTTCCCTCTTCTTAGCCACTGCTGGGTCTTATAATCTAGATTTGCCTGCCATGCCATGTGTCTTTTCTATTCTTAACTTTGTCTGATAATAATAATAATAATAATAATAATAATAATAATAATAATAATAATAATAATAATAACAACAACAACAACAACAACAACAACAACAACAACAACAACAACAATTAGATTTTATGTGGTGCTTTATTGTGTTTTACTGCACTGTTCTGCACTGTCTGCATTGCTGTTCCCAATATTCATGGTTTAGAGTCCCTTGGGGTTAAAGCACTTTCTACATTTTGTAAATAAACATTCCCAGGTTTAATGTATAGGCTTCAGAAGTTGTCCTGTCTCAGTCCCTGGATTTAGCTTTTTATGTAGAAGGAAGGTTCTGAATAGGTTTTAGTAATGTTGATTCTGAATGTATTGTTGCTGCTATAAAAAATAGAATTGATATGTTCTTTTATTTAGCAGTTACGAGTGTAGATTTTTTTTCACCAATTACTACAAATAAAGAATAGTTTATTAATACCTGATTAGGCTGAAAAATCATTTTTAAAGTACATTTTAGGCAGGTCTGTTTTATAGTCCATGTAAAAATTCCATGTAAAATCCATATTGGAGAGAATTTTCTTTGATTAGTTTATTATATTAATAATTCTTACTAAAGCAAGAAATGAGTCATGATGCCTTGGATTTAACATGGCAGTTCAGAAATCCAGGCTCTCCTAACTATGGAATGTTGTATATTTGTACAACCCTAAGTGTATTATGATTGTTTGCTGATAAAAATAGATGACAGTATTGTGAAGTGAAGACAATGACACATCTAAGTCTTGGAAAGCTTGCTGAGAGTTGACTGTGTATGAATATGAAGTACACTGGGTGGGGTTTCTTTTGTGTTGAATCTTGGCATTGAAACTGAAGTCTAAAGTAAGGCAAAGTAGCAGGTCTTGTAAACTGCACAATGTACATTCAGCAAGGATTGTAAAAATGCAAGACCTCCTCTCCAAGTTCTAATAGACATAATCAGAAGAGTCTAAAAGTTAAAAAAATGTCTCTATGGGTATTAATCAAGCCATAAAAATGTAATTTATCACAATTTCTTTTTCATATGTAAAGCATTTTTTGTAAAAACAGGGGAAACTTTAAATTTGTTCCTTGTCAGTCCCATAACCTTGAGTGAAATGCATTTCTTCTTTGATAGACTTGCTCCTAACAAGTAGAACAATAGGGAATCTGGGGCCACAGGGCTGCATGCAGACATTCTAAACCACTTTTCCTAATCTAATCTTTTTAAAATACAGATTTCAGATCCCAGCACTAGCCATCCTTTTTCAAGAATTCTGCATAAGCGCGCCCAATTTTTAACTGCTGGATTAATTTAATATTGTGAATTCCACCCTTATTTAACTGAAGCCTTTTTTTTTTTCCTGGTATCTCCCATAGCAGGACTGCAGAACCAGACAGGTTTTGGCTTAAATAGTATGGATTTCACCTTATTATAGCCCTCTTTTATTGCAAAGTGAAGAGTTGATATACACTGGTTCATAATTTGATGATTGTTGTAGAATGGATGCCCAACTGGTGACAGCACCTAAATTACCTATCTGATCTCAAACAGATGGAACTATACTAGGACATTTCAGAAGAATAAGGTAGATTGGGAAATAGAAAACCATTCTGGAAGAAAGCAATACTAATGACTCTTGGATATCTCTATGGGGTAACCAGAAGAACATTTATCTTATAAAACTTTTTTATTTTACTTAGGTGGGTTGATAAACGACTTTATTGCAAAACATAATGAAAACTTTGCATTTAGAATTAGCCATGCATTAAAAGACCACATATGTATGTGGCTCCTTCAAAGTTAGGGTGTTTTTTTTTTAATGAATGCTTATAGAGCAAAAGTTTACCAAATTACAGACTCTGATCTGTTTGCTCACAGCAATATAAGTGTCCCCCATCTGGGCAATCTCCTCTGGCCAAATCAAGTAATAAAACTGTTTGTTCTTTTTGCTCTAAGAAGTGAAGGAGGACTCTACAAGATATGTTCTAATACTTCTTACTGTGTGACTGATAGAAGCAGGACTAAATATGTTCCTAGCTTTGGGGCTCCCATTCATGCTGTAAAGCTATGAATTATAGGGACTGCCTTGTGCTAAAATATACCTAGAATTACAGAGGTACCACTGATATTTTGTGAACCCATAAGGTTGTTTCAGTTTAGTTGATAGCTTTGAAGGTCACTGCATTCTCTAAATGCACATTGCTCAGTTCCACAAACTCCTTTCTTCCTACCTGGTAAAATTCAATTGCCATGGTTGAACATTCAAGAAACAGTAGAACTAGTTTTCTGTAGAAACTATTGCTTTCCTTTGCCAAAATCGTACCAATATTTGGCTGGCTTTGGGCACAGCCCATTTCACTTTATTAAAAACATTTCTTTCATTTGGGTGTAATAGGAGCTAAGTGAGTGTACTAATTTGAATAATAGTTAATTGTGACTGACATATTTGTGTGCATTGTAACCAGAGGTGGTATTCAGCCAGTTCCGACAGGTTCCGGAGAACTGGTAGCAATAATTTTGACTGGTTTGGAGAACTGGCTCTGATTGGCCGACACCGGTAAATACCACCTCTGATTGGCTGACAGCATAGCCACACCCACTAAGTCACACCCACAGAACAGGTAGTAAAAATATTTGAATCCCACCACTGATTGTAACATGCATGCAGCCACCATACCATTTTTTCTAACTAACTTTCTGTTGTTCCTTCTGCATTTCAGAGTAAAGAGGTTGGACAGCAGCTCCAAGAAGACCTGATGAAAGTTCTGAATGAGCTCTACACGGTAAATCCACTTTGCTTTTTTTTTCTTTGCTCTTTTTAGAAAATAGTGACAAATTAAAAAGTTTACCTTCCTTTGTGTGCTGCAAAATTATTTTCTTTTTCTTCTATTATTTCATTTTAATTCTCTGGTTTCAATCCTTGTTGCCTTTGCTGTTGTTGTGGGATTACTTTCTACACTGAGTGAACATTGGTGAGTGTTTAGTTAAATCACTAGGCTCTTCGTATCAGCTTTGAGATCAGTTTTGGCTGCAAACGGACCAAACACAATGGGGTCTTTCATCCCAAATGTAAGAACGCATGAAGCACAAGCCTTTGTCATGCAATACACTTTTATCTAAATTAATATTTGCATTAGATGCTTGTATAACATTTTTTTAAATTTGGATTTTTAGTAGGTTGGTAGCAGTAGATTTTGATTTAGCAAACCACATGCTATACTATCTATAGCCCAACCCTGGTCACCAGGGAAGAAAGTTAAGAGTCTGTGGAGACCTGGCCTTTTGTCAATTGAGTACAAATGACCATTCAGAAATGCTCCAGCCTTAAAATGCTAGTACAAAGCCAGTAAAAAAGATGGGTTATTTTTACTGAGCATGACGACTGCATCATAAATAAAGAGGAAGTTTACAAGTTACACAAGTGTTATGCTGTTTCTAATTCTCAGAGTAACATTTTGAATCATATTGTCTTTATTTTTCAATGATGCTGTTTACTAATTGGCAAGTAGCATTAAATGAAGCATTAAAGAAAATGACAACGGAAACTATGAAGTGACATGAAATATTAGTTCATTTATTTTGCTAATTAAAATTAAAATAGTGCATTGCTGCACAAAAACATTCCACAATATTCCACTTGCTTTCCGTTGCTGTCCTTTTGCGCCCTTCCTCGGAGATCTGAAATTTCAGGTCTAATATGATCTTTGCATGCTCCACATATCAGTCACATTACATACAAGTTCATTTGTTTGCCCATCATCTAGACCAGGGCTATCAAACTCGCAGCCTGCAGACCAGGTACATCACTGGCCACGACCATGCCTGGTTTAGCGAAGGGGGAAAAAGTCATGATACATCATGTGACAATAACGTGATGACGCGAGTTTGTCACCCCTGACTCACTCATTTTTTTAGCAATTGTTGGTTAAAGTGAGCAAACCTCTCCTTTCTGGCTGGTTGTTTAAAGACACCCTCTAGTGAGCTAATAATTAAGGTAAGACTCTAATTGGTTCCCCCCCCCCCCCCCCCAGTTTACAGCTAGCTTTCCTCGTGCTGATTGGAAACTGTGGTGGCTTATTTCCATCCTTTCTGGAGATCACTAGCTTGAGGAAAGCAGCTCTTAGTTGTTCTACTTGTTTTCAGTTGTGAAGACTTCCTTTTCTGTAATTGAGATGACACAAATACCAAGGAAGAATCTGATTGGCATAAAAGTAGGCATGTGCTGATAAAAATTCTGGCCATCTCTTCTTTCATGCCTGAATAGGAAATATTTAATGTTTACTAAACCTGTTTCAGGTTTGTTAAACTTAGCAACTGAAAACAAAATACTTCTATTTTGAAATTTGGGCCCTTTGGATGTTTTCTTTGAGGCTTTTCCCCAAACACCAGACGGTTTCTGGATTTTGTTTGGTCAGCTAGGGTGATTGCGTTGGCAAATACTTTTCTCCACACCCTGTTGCCACATGAAAAGATGTTTCATAGAAATTCTTGAGGCAAAAGCAATGAGACCCTAAAATGAAATACAACTAGTAATCATGACGGCCTGGATACAGGCTGATTTTGCAATTTTGTCTAATTTATATAAATCAGCAAATCACACAGGGATAAAGGTTGTATCTTATTATAGGCAAATGATGGAAATTGTCTTTTGGCAGCTGCAAAGCCTAAAATCTTCATATGGCGTTTCTTATTATTAAACTGAATTCCAGCTGCAGATGTTCAACATTTTGAACATATAACTGGTTTGGTGACATTGCAGAAGTGCTTTAAAAATGAATAAAGGGTGTGCCTTGTTTGTGGCTTTTAATCTTGCTTTTTAGAAGAAAGGAGCCCTAATAATATCCCTATAGGAAGGCTTTTATACTGGTTTGTTAACAAATTCATTGAAAGAATATAATTACTAGAATCCAGTGTAGCGTGACTGCAAGGAATTTAAGAATATTGATTTGTTTCTTCCCTTTATGAACCTACATAGTTAGTGGCTACACTACATAGTTAGCGGCTACTAAGCATATCACCTAGCCATTTTGACTGCCAGATACTTTTACATGAGAGTGAATAATGCTATTGAACTTCTGGGGAAAAGCTACTGTATGCCAGTTATTGAAAATAATAGTAAATTGAGGCAGGGGATCCCAAATGTTTGTGGTGTATTCAGGGCAGAGATAACTTTACATAAAGGTGCCAGGCTAAGTACATTTGGAAGGATGGGAGAAAGTGACCTTGAGTTAAACCTCTGAAGGTATAGAAGTCAATTATATTTTTCAAAGAGTGACTGGAAATTTGTACTTTCAGAGTTGCAAGTTTCTATTAATGTAGCAGTACAATAAAGTAGAATTAGTTCATGTAGTATAACCTTGTCTGATTTACCTAGAAGGCTAATGCCAGTCTTACAAGTCTGAAAGTACAGACTTCCCACTGCCACTTTTTACTGCGTGATGCTTCCTACGTTTCTTTCTCTGACCACTAAGCCACTGGGAGTTTATGCCCCTCATGCCTGATTGTTTCTTTATCTCTTTCCACAAAGTCATCCACACATTCCATTACAAATGACCTTTAAAAAGAAATCTAGATTTGTAATGTGAAAGAATAATGAACCTTGACCAAATAGAAAAAATTACTTAGTTGTTGCCTTTTGGGAATAGGAAGATTAATTGCAAAATGAGTTGAAACAATGAAGAAGATATGGCACAGATTTATTAACCTGAATAAGAATAGCTTTAATTCATTCATTATTTATTGATTAGCTATGTATGTTCACCACCTTATGCAGAATAACTCTGGCCAACAATATACAGGTAGTCCTGGCTTAATGACCATTCATAAATTTGAACTTACACAGTTGCTGAATGGGTGATACTTAAGCAGAGCCTAGTAGATGTGGCTGTTGTAGTATCTTCATACTCACAGGATCATCATTTGTGATCTTTGTTTCTGACTTTCAACAAGCAAATGGGAAAGCCGGCAGGAGGTCGCAAATAGTAACCACATGACATTGCACTCAGTGATGTTGTATAATTTGTTTAATAACAGTAATCAGAAATCCCAGAACTCCCATCTCTAAACAGTGCAGTCAAATGATACTCTATCATACAACTGGATTGCTTAGCTATGGAAATTCCATTTCCAATGACATCATTAGCTGGACAAAAATAACAAAACTATACAAAATTAACAAAATTGTACAAAAATAACAAAACTCAAAGAAATAAAACCATTTCACACAACCAAGTTGATACTATATTCCCACTGCAAAGCTACATGTCCTGGGGTCAACCCTCATTCTCGCACTATGTCTATAAGAAGAGGCTGAATATTAACTACATTCTGGAAGGTGAGAAGGATAGAGTAATATGAAATTGAATAATCAAAGATATTTGCCAGTTTATTCAAAGAAAAAAAATATTTGTTTTTCGGTTTATACAGGGTGTAGTGATGGAAATAATTTATATGTTTGAAATCCATTTCAGGATAGTTTTGTATTTTTTAGTTTTGTACAGAATACTAATTTCACATTCTCTGCCATTCTAGGTCAGCAATTGTAGGCCCACCCCAAAATAAGCTACTACTCTGTATGTTGTATGTATGTTACAACTATATGTTTATCCTCTTTATTAATTCACTAGACTCTTACATTTAACATCCCCTTGATAAAGTAGAGATTATCCTACAAAAGCTTAAAATAATCTTAAAATAATCAATCAATATGAAAATGTCATGATTGTTAGAATTATTGTTAATAGTATCCTGGTGATCAATTCAATTCAATCTTCATTACAGTCACAGAGCAGCACTCCTAGTGATCAATACTAGGAAAACATACCAGTTACAAATTCAGGAGACAGATGAGTCTTGGTCACTCAGAGTCTTGGTCACTATATGCAGGAAGAATATTGATACATTCATCTTCTTGATGGATTTGGAAACATTTGCACCATCCTTAATTATCTACCTAAATTTTAACAGCAAATTAAGTATGATAACTGTTAGATTAGAAACTACATTAATTTACTTTTCCAATAGTAAGATTAATTTGTCTTGAGTCATCAGTTTCTTTCTTAAGCAATTTCTCTAAGTCAGCACTGTCTGTGATTTTTTAGGTGTTGCTGGATTATACCTCGCAGCATCAATTAACAATAATTATGTGCTGGGAATTAAGGTTCAATAAGATCTACATTGCTCATCCTTATGTATGAGAACAAGAAAAAATGGAATAGGCAGAATGTGTATCTCATTCTACCAGTCGATCTCTGGCTTATTTACATGGCTTATTTACAGGGGATGAGCAAGGATTTCTGAGTACTACTTTTAATCTGTCAGAGAAGCGAAATTAGATTAACCCATCTACACAAACATCTCCTAAATTGGATGTGAGCAACTTTTCAAGGACAGAGACTGATTTCTGGATTTTTAGGAGTTGAGGATGACACATTGCACAGACAGCTTTTTTTAAAAAAAAAATCTCTAATTAAGAAGCTTATTAAAGTAAGTTGCATAAGCAGTTTTGGTTTTTTTAGCCTTAGTTGGCAAGCAAACTAATTGCACTGCATTCCTCCATGAATTACTCCTTCCTTTTCAAACCTTGGTTGATTAGCAATTTTAAACAGCCAAGGAATTATTATTTTTTTTGCTGTATTTAAGACACCATAAAACAAATCTAAGCCTGCATATTTTAAGGTCATGATGTGAATTTGATTTATGTGTGTCTTGCTCTATTTCTAAGTCTACCTATTTCCTAAATTAAGATTTAAGGAAGAGGTTATAGAGTTCAGTGTCAATTTTCTCTCTGTCAGGTTAGCAGCTGGTTTCTCTCTATGCTGTAAGATCTTGGATTATCATTCCTTCAAGTCCATTGGAGGCCATTTGTCTTGAGTAGATTTTTTCCCATTCAGATTCCCAATGTTCAGTTGACTTTTTTATTGATAAAGGTTTTTGGGAAATATAAAGAATTATATGTTTTCTCTTTTCAGAATTTTGTGTTATCACTCTTAATTATACATCAAAGGCATTTATTTTTAAAACAGAGAAGACGGAAGTTGTTACTCTTATATATGGGAAGATTATACAAAATATTTTTTAATTCTTTAGAAGTTTCTTTACACTCAGGAGTCCATTAAGCTTTGTTAAGCAAGTTCTTGTTGATTGAGACTTTAGCTTTGATTAAAAAAAATGAGCTATAGACATCTCTCCCCCACTCCCACCCCCATGGTATCCTGCAATCCCTATAATGATCTTAGTTTTGTCTTGGTAGTTGGACGCTGCATCTATTAAATCTTCTTCTCTTCTGGCTTAACTTCTTTCTGACGTGAAAGATATAAACTAATTCAGAAAATCCTTGTAACATTCTACTGCATTGATGCTTATGCCTGCTATCTCAAGTGTGAAAATAACATCATTTAAATGTTGCATGTATTATTCCCAGATACTGTTGAAATAATAATGTTGTTCAGATTTATTTCAGATACTTTCCCCCCAGTCTGGAAGAATTTTGCCCATTAGTCAGGTTATTAGAGCTCCATTTCAGATGAAAAATATTCTTAAAAAATTGGGACAGTCCTTGAACTATAATAAAGCTTGTTTTGTCTTTGAAGATTTCCAAGAAAGGCATTTGCTAATAGTCCTTACTTTAGTCTAAAGTAGGCAAGTATTTTGCCTTACTTAAGTGTTCTAGTTCGTCATGTTTTTGTTATCATAAAGTACCAATCAAACTTGTTGAAAATAACTTGGAAAAAATTACTTTTCAGTGTAATTTAGGAGAAATCACTATGGCTATATTCACTGAATTCACAATATGAAAATTCAATAAAACTAAACTCTTGACTTATTCTAAGAACAGTTCTAAAGTCTGCTTTTTGTTGCAAAGATAAGATATGTGTCTCTTCATACTTTCTGTGCATCTGGTAAATAGTTATATATTTATTTTGCTATATTGATCTATATATTCCTAATGAATCAATCTACTTCCTTAAAATTGTATGAGCTAGTTGGTTTTTTCATTTCCAAGTCTATTTTTTGACTTCTGGACTCCATTTTCTGATCATCATAAATATGCTTTGCCACCTAGCTTAAGCTTGCATTTGACTAGGCAACAAAAACAACCTTTTTCCTTCTACCTTTTGAGAGCCTTGTATGATATCAGTCTCATTGTGCAGGTGTTCCTGAAATAATGCCACTGAGGTTTTTTGCCTTTTTTTTCCTTTGTGTGAGAACATAGTCATAATCTTTGATCCTGGAAGTTCATTTGATCCAGGACACCCCTTAGTTTCTCCCATGTAGCAAATCAAAAGGATTGAATCCCCTAAATGCCTATGAAACTTCTCTATAGGCAAATAATATATAGGGAAGCCAAGCCAATTAGAGTGTAGTGGTGAAGGCATTAGGCTTGAAACCAGGAAACTCCTTTAGTTCTTTTTAGTTACAAAACCAGCGGAGTGATCTTGGGCCAGTCACTTACTCTCAGCCCTAGAAAGAAGAGGGTAGAAAGCCACTTATGAAAAACTTGCCAAGAAAGCTTGTCCAGGCAGTCTCTGAGAATCAGACACGACTGAACAGAAGGGGGGGTTGGGAAGAGAAGGAAGCAATCTATTCCAAAATGTTGGTATCATTTTGGGCATTCTTCTTTAACATGTTTTCAAGAGTCTCCTTCAGATAATCCTTCTATCTGAATGTCATGCCTCCAATATCTCCAAATCTGTGTACAAATTCTTAGCTGTTATTTTCTTGAAATACCAACAAAGTGAGATTCCTCCGTGAATCTGGTTTTACATCAGGCCTGGGCAACCTTTCAAGCACGAAGTCTGAAGTGGTACAGTATTGCAAAGTAGGCAAGGTCAGAGGTCAGTTTTTTCTGTTTTTTTCTTCTTTAAGGAGGCAGATGATCAAGTTCCTGTTTTGTAAGTAGTATTAAGCATAGGATAATCAAGAGTATGTTTTTTTTAAGAGTTTTGTTTTCTTTGTTCATTTGGGCTACTCAAAACAAACTTGTTTGCTCATTCCTCTGTGTGTGCGCCTTTCATCGTAGGCCCCTGTAGGTAGATATGAGAGAGGGAGAAAAACAAGACAGGACCTGGCAAAATAGATGCTCATCTAACATCTTAATATAATCCCTTCTTGGGAATAGCATGTGGTATTCATAATAATACCTACACTCCAGGACTGAATCCTTATGTAATTGCTTTGACCCTGGACCTTGATGTCAGTCTTGGCAGAAAGGTATGGATCGACCATGTTGACATATCCTTAAATATCTGAAACCATTAAAACTGGGACTTAGATGGTTCTGATACCTTGTGCCAGATGTCTTTCACTAGAAGTAATGGGAATAGGAGTACATGGAAAGAATACCTTTCCTTCCTGTTTAAGGCAATTCTAAATGCCACCTTTAATTCTGTTCATTGATAATGATTCAGAATTACCATAGACATAAATTATGCTTTCCTTAATACTGAGTGAGTTAGCATTTTTAACTGTTACTTCTTCCTGTAACTAAGGAGTGTTGCTTTAATTGCTCCAGAAGGAGTAACCAAGTGAGAGCATATATTCCACCTAACTAAAATTACGGTCAAGTTCAAACTGAGGTGAAAGAAGACTCGGGGGCTTAATGCTTGGAAACTGGAATGATTTGAGGCCAGAATTGGCTTGTAGTAGGATTTTAAAATTGGAACATATGTCTCTTCTCTGTTTGAGCACACATTTACAAAGCAGTTATTATTAGTTATTAATAACTAATAATGAAGTATTAATAATTCATGAAGGTTTGTGATGTAATTGGAAGACTGCATACCATTTTTTCAAATCAGCTTTTAAATTCTATTATGTAAGCTACTTCAATCAGAATCTGTGGGAAAGAGGATAAACCTGATTTTCAGTAAATAAAATGCCTGTCTGTCCATCCGTCCATCCATCGGCAATTGTTTTAAACCTATCTAAATGATGTGTTATTTATCCAAAGGAGATAAATTAAAGATTCTTAAACTTTTTGATATTTGATCCTTGCCCAGTAAAAAAGGTTACAGAGCAGGCCAAAATGCAAAGAAGGGCAGCAATCAAAATATGTAGTTCAACTATTAAAGCTCACTTATTTGTAACAAACTCCAGTGAGAAAGGGAAAAATCAGTATTGATCCAAAACAATGGAGGGACTGTAGAGAAACAAAAAGAAAGGCTGCTTCTTAGCAGAGTCAGCCTCTGCTGTCTATGTTGCCTTTTGTATTGCTGAGCAGGATTAGCACTGGTGGAGCACGGACTGCCACGCAGTCAGTTAAAAAGTGGTCTTTTTTTCTGGTAATTGCTTTTTAAAGTAAAGATATCAACTTCCTGAGGTATACAAAGGAATACTATTTAATGACCCTTTTCTCCGCATCCTACATAGTCAAATTTCAGCTGGAAATAGAATTATTCTTGTACTTTCTTAGCTGTTGCTCTCTCTTTCCTACTTTCATCTGGTGTGTTTTATAGCCTTGTGCTAATAGTGTGTATCATTTCATGTAGTAGAAGTTAAAATCATTGCAGCTTTGTTGTATGGGCTACAATAGAGATTTCTACTATGCACAATGACCAAAGTAGATGTCCTTAGCTATACCAGTCCAATAGGCAAACTCTCCATCTGATTGGCCTGGTCAAATGGCAGGACCTGTAATAGAATGTTTAGATAAATGACTTTGAACCCAAGTAGAGCTTCCTACATGTTTAGGGGCTTTGCTAAAGCTAAGTCCTTAACTTTGCCACTTACAAAAATATAACAAAAACTCATAATTTTGGACATATTGAGGAACAATAGGAAATACATAGGTGAAAGGACTGAAATTTACCTTATGTTATTCTTTAAAAAAAAATTCTATAAAATGGTACAGGCTCCAGAGAAATGTTTTAGAATGTATAAAAGTATTTTCAGTTTATGATGGAAATGAGGAAAACGTGAAAGATCAGTTCATCGTGGGTAGTAGACTTGAAAAAAAGGGGGAGGAAAGGGAGTCGGTTTCAAGTATACAGAGTTAAAAATAAAGAATTTTAAAGATTTATATTCATTTGAAAGCAGAAATTTTCTTATTAGAAGTAAACGATAAACAATTAGAAAAACATTATGGAAAGCTGTTTTTATATATGATAACTGCTGGAAGATTATTACGCACAAAAAATGGAAAGAATCTGAAATACCCACAATGAAGGAACAGCTGGTGAAGATGACGCAATTAGCAGAGATGCAAAGTTGACTTGTCTGGCTAGAGAAAGGACAAAACCCACATTTATTAATGACTAGAAGACTCTTAATGGATTTTTTTGCTAAAAAATGAAAAAAGTGAACTTTATGGGTTTGATCATTTAAAAAGGTAGATTATAGAAAGAATTGTTGTAACTTTAGAAAGAGAAGGTGAAATATAAAACACATTGTAAGCTGCCCTGAGTCTTCGGAGAAAGGCGGGATATAAATGGGATTAAAAATAAATAAATAAAATAAATAAAAGATGCTTCTTTATAACTTTTATTTTCTTTCCTTCATTATTTCTTTACATTTTTTCACCTGTTACTATAGTTTTTTCTGTCAAAATTGGAATTGTTCTTATTCTTTTAAAAATTTCTTTAATAAAAATTATTTATTATTTATTTATTATTTATTAATTTCATTTATATACCTCCCTTTCCCGGGGGACTCAGGGCGGTTTCCAGGGCATTAAAAACACGTAGTACAAAAGTTTTAAAAAAATATTAAATAATAACACGCCCGCACAAACAAATAAACAATAAAAACCCCACCCCTCAAGCCAGACTGGCCGATGTAAAAAGGAAGATCTTTAAGTCCTTGCGGAAGGTGCTCATATCTGGGGCGGTCCATAATTCCACTGGCAGATCATTCCACCAGGTGGGCGCTCCAACCGAGAAGGCCCTACTCCTAGGGGC
>JANHFR010003187.1:78045-93789 GCA_032468015.1 Mimophis mahfalensis | reverse complement strand
TATCTGCACTTACCTAGGAGCCAAAATGGGACACATGGGGACTCCTGGAAGGAGACAGGTAGGGAGGGGTGAGGCCAGCCAGAGATGGTATTGCCAGTTCTCCAAACCAGCCAATTTTCCCTACCAGTACTCCAGAACCGGTCAGAACTGGCTGAATACCACCTCTGATACATACATACATAAACCAAGACTGGACATACATACCAAGATCAGCTTTTCGTTATGTACCATGTTCCAATAAAATACATTGTGTGAAACTTTAAAGTAATAAAAATAAGTCAAGATATGCTTAGGTAATAACATAATATTTTATGGTATCATAATTATCAGCCTCAAAATTCATGAATTATGAAATCAAATACAGTAAGGTGGTTTACAGCCAAGTCATCCTTGCCCACTCTCCCCATTCTTCATTTTTCACCAAAAAAGAGGCATGTATACTTTCAGCAAAGTTTTGTCCTATGAAAAATATTGCAACAATCTTAAAGCAATTTAAATTTGCTGATTTCCATAATACTCAATGTAAATCAACATTTGATTTCATATTATGTACTATTTCTCCTTATTAAAAGTCTATTATGTAACATAGAAGAATAATTCCATCTACTTCCAAAATATATCAACCATTTAGACTGTATAACTTGAAGGCATGGTTCATATAAGCGCAGTCTGAAAAATGAACCATAGCGGTTTCATTCATATAAAAGGGCAAGCTGTAACATCTATTGAGAAACCACAATAGCAGGATTTACACACCTCTGTAAACTGAAACAAACCATATTATGGGTTGTCACAATGCAGGAAACCAGCCATATATTATTTACATCCTGAAAACTGAACTTGTTGTAATGTGATAAATGCCGAAATCTTAGCATGTAAAGACACATCTAATAAATCTTAAATCCATCTCTCATAGATACTATTGTTGATATTAAGGTTTCAGTGGCATCTTTAAATCAGCTGCACAGAAATGATACAAAAACTGCTGGTTATTTGGTTGCATGTTCCCTTCAAGTCAAAGGATGTATTTCACCTTGAACAGGCTGTTAATGTCGCTTATTTATTTTTTAATCAAGCTTTGTGAACCAGAGCAAAACTTTTATGAATTCTGATGCTCGTTTTAAAACAAAACAAAACCACATACATAGAAAAATAACACTGTATATTACACAAAGAACCCATTCAGGAATATACGGTCCTTCCTAAGAAGGTGCTTATTGTATGCTTTCTACAAACATTTAGTATAAACTGGACTTATGCCCAGACATTGTGAGTAATGTAATCTGCTTGCTGAACCTTTGAAATAAGCCTGATGTCCATGTTAGAAATGTGCTTTGAGTAATTCATCAATAATGCAACAATCCCTGAATGAAACTGTATCTTCTGACTTGGCAGCATAGCAGAAAATTGCCTTTGCCCATCCTGGTTCAGATTGTTCCCATTGGACACTTGCCATGGACTGTACTTCCAGTAACCATTAATCTGTTTAGAAATAAATAAGTAAATGAATAAATAGAATCTTCTTCAAAGTAAGGAATCCTAATGTCTTTCATATATCCATGCTAACTCTGAGAACACTAGCACCATTTGTTTATCCAAAATTAATGACAGCAAAGAAAGTGATAGGGTACAAAAAGCAGTAATGTGCCATGTTGGCAGAAATATAAATTCTTTCTTGCTGAAAGAAAATTGATTGTAACTTCACTAAATCCTTGGTCATCAATTCTGCACAAATGTCCTCTTGCTAGATCAGACCTATTGAGACCTTGGTAACAGCAAGAAAAGGATAGTTAGACTGGGTGATAGTTGGCTGAATTATCTGGCTCCAGAAAGATCTTCTTCAAGAAAAGATATATCACTGTCCACAGCCACCATATTTCTTCACCAAACTTTTAATTTAGTTGAATTTATTGTGGTGTTTAATTTTGCCTTGCTTTAATTCTTATTTATACCATTTCATTTTCCACTGGTGTGAGCTTTATGGATACAACACTGAATACAAATTAAATTATTTAATTAAATTAATTCAATAAATAATTCCCTGGTGTTGCAGAGTGGTCTGCCTGGTCTGTCTAAAAGTGGGGAGATTTGGGAACTAATACAGGAGTTTCACACTTTCCTGCAGAAGTTCCAAGGTGTTGTGTATGCTGTGGAAAAATGTTTCGCATTCCGCAAGTTACATATAACAAATCAGGATGTATTTTTTTGGGTTACTGCTAGAAGTGATCCAGCTACTTCATGGTCCTTAGCTGAAATTATAGATCACTTTAACTGTTGCTTGAGACAGAAAAGAAACTAGAGTGTTGGAGGAATATCCAATTGTCACTATTAGGAAGAGTAGCAAGAGTTAAAGCATATATCCTTCCTAAATGGGTATTCTTGTTCCGAACAGCTCCTGCAAAATTGGAAAAAAAATTTTTTTTCTAAAATTAGACAGGGTCGTTGGGAAGTTTATTTGTAATGGGAAGAAATCATGAATCAAGAAAAAGATGCTGCAGGAGCACAAAACAAGGGGAGACTTGGGGCTCCCACATTGGGAGCTTTACTATCAAGCCTCTGGCCTGGTTTGGATCAAGGATTGGGTGACACTACAGAGAAGGCAGATTCTAGCTGTTGAGGGACAGGATCACCAGCATGGGTGGCATGCCTTCCTTTGGCCTAAGGAAGGTAAGACTTACAAATACTTCTCTAACCATTATATTAGGGATATACTTATAAGGATTTGGCAGAAGGTCAAAAAACTTAATTACACACAAATTCCAAATTGGTTTGCCCCACTGGAGGCCTTAACATACCAACGCTCTATAATACAACTAAGCAGGTTACCTATAAGGTAATATTGAAGCCAAATGGTAATATTAAAACCAGGGAAGAATTACATCTGGAAGGTATTGACTTGGATTGGTGGTCATATGCTCAAGTACATTCTAGGTTCTTAAGAGATCGGACAGAATGTGGCATCAGTATTTGGACCCAATAATTAGACCAGATCCTATCAGGTACCCAGGAGAAGTTTATCTCAAAGTCTTACAATCTACTCTTAACTCATGTGATGGTTGAGGAAATAGTTAAGGACTCCATGAATCCCTGGGGGAGAAATTTTGGGTATTCTATTGATTTAGCTAAGTGGGAAGAAATGTGGTTTCGGATGTTTAAATTAACCTTAATGACCTCATTTAAAGAGAATTTATACAGAATGCTTTATAAATGGTATCTCCCACCGGTTCGAATTGCAAGGATGTTCCCTGGTGTGTCAGATCAATGTTGGAAATGCAGCTCAGCCAGGTCAATGGTGGACCTGCCCCCGAACACGAGCATACTGGCACAAAATTAGGATTTGGCTGAAAGAAATTACAGGAGTGGACTTTCAATTGAAACTGGAAAACTACTTGCTGGGGATTAGGCAGGAGGGGATCTCTAAAAAATTATGGTACTTGCTCATCCACATCATGATGGTTGCAAGGCTCCATATGCTCAAAATTGGAGAATTGATCCCACCAGACCACTTCCTTATAAATAAGATTTTAAATTGTGCAGAACTTGATAGGTTGACATATATGCTTAAAGACAAAGATGATTCAATCTATTATCAATGTTGGGATGTGTAGTATAATTGGCTCAATAAGAGGATGCATACAAGAACTGATTAATGCTTGACAATTAAGCATATTCAGCGTATTTTTCCTTACCGTTATCCAGAAATTTAGCTTTTTTATTTAATATATATTTTCTTTTTCTCTTGCTTTTCTTTGCTGTATATGTCTTCTCTTCTTAATGAGCATATAATAGACTTTAAGGGTGTACAATTATATAATAATTTTTCTGAAAAATAGATATGGCCCATTATAATAATATTTTCAAAAGGTTTAAACTAAAGTGATGAATGTAATATAGTTGAATGCTGCACCAGGACGCCAGTTGAACTGATATAGGAGCGGTAATTGATCCCTCTTGGTCTTATTTATGTTATGTAAATAGGTGTGTATGTTGTTAGATACTGTATTTGTGTTCATTTGTAATGTGTTGCTTCTTTGTGTTTTGTTTTAAATATTAATAAAGATATATTTTCTAATTAAAAAGAAATTGTAGATCACTTTGAGTCTGAGTAGAAGAAGCAGTCTTGTTGCTGGTGGACAGACCCTTTGCTTCTCTAAACATTCTATCATGTGGCTAGCTACAAAAACGTTTAAACAAACATGTTGTTTTAGTTGATAGTAGAACACTGAAGCAATGTGGCGGCTCAGTGGCTAAGACGCTGAGCTTGTCAATCAGAAAGGTTGGCAGTTCAGCAGTTTGAATCCCGAGCACTGCATAACAGACTGAGCTCCCATTACTTGTCCCAGCTTCTGCCAACCTAGCAGTTTGAAAACTTGTAAAAAAGCAAGTAGAAAAATAGGGCCCACTTTTGGTGGGAAGGTAACAGCATTCCGTGTGCCTTCGGCATGGTGTCATGCCAGTGACAGATGTCTTTGGACAGCACTGGCTCGTCGGCTTTGAAATGGAGATGAGCACTGCCCCCTAGAGTCAGCAACAACTAGCATGTATGTGTGAGGGGAACCTTTACCTTTACCTTTAGAACACTGAAAATAGAGTACAGAACACATTTTCTCATAAGCAGTACTTTGCTATAGAAGAAGGAAAGACTAATGTTGATGTGGTAGAGATGGCAAGACTTAAAAAAGGGTTTGAAGAAGAAATACATTTTGTAATGCAAAATGGAGGAGTAAAGTTTGACAAACTGTATTATACATGATTAGATATGACTGATGAAGCTTGCTAATTTGGAAAAGAGTGGTGAATGCAAGCAGACAAAAATGGTTTAGGCAGTTTTGGAACTGCCATTTTTTTGTTGATTTAAAGAGAGGGAGATACTTTCTAAATTTAAGGAAAACATGATGCTTATAAATTAGAGTGGGGTTAGGCTTGGAAAAGGTGATCAAAGAAATGCAACATGGAACAAAATCTTCTCTAGATAGAAAATCTTCTCTGTAGAAAAGGCTGAAGAAAAAGGAAGACTATACAATGGCCAGTCTGTGAGACAATGTCAACAAAAACCCTTCTTACTTCTAGCATGAAGTAGAAAGGACATTTAGACAAAGAAATAGCAGCATTTAACTACAGCTGATAAGGTAGGCCAAAGACACAGTGATATTGCTTTCACTAGATACAGGAAACTTTACTGGTAGATAAGCAATTCCTTAGTAATGTTTTGGCACCATTCAGGCTGTTTGTATTTTCAGTAGAAGAAAAAAGTTCCCTTTGAAACTGCCTGGGTAGGGTAAAAGGGATACAAGAGAGAAGGCTTAGGGCCTGATTGGTTATATATGGGTTCTATAAAGAAATGATTGCTCAGACTAAAAGCACAAATTTGTATTACTTCGTTTGCTCTATTAATAAAAAATATTAATAAATGGTATCTTATGTACTATACCTGCATCATGTTCTGTGAACCCACAAAGGGTTGTCCCAGGGAGCTGCAATACTTCTGCCTGTGGGATCTTGTCTGATGCAGGTAGTATGGAAGGTACCACAAGATATGTCACACTGACACAAGTACATGAAGAAAGAATACGGAATGGCAGTCTCATGCATGATGGGCAACCACTGCTTCTATTTTCCTTACCCCAGTCCATACCAACACCACTATCTCAACCATATATCATTATTTTATATTTATTTTATTTTATTTTGTTCATATTTATATGCTGCCCAACTCCTGAAGGACATAATGTTGATTATTAAAGTATTTTATGAAATGAATGTAGCTACGAGAAATGTATGAGGTAGCTGTTGTTGCTGTTATTATTATTCTTACTTTACCACTAGTAAAACAAGAATAATAAAGTAAGAAAATGTACTGTAGGTTGTCTTCCTATACTACATTAAAAAAGTGAATGTACAATGGTCCTGAAATATTAAGGCACATTCTGCTAGCTGACCATAATTCTACAAATAATTTTGGTTACTTGGCATTTCCAAGATCACAAATCTATTTCTACAAAGAAATAAAATTGAGATATGTGCATGCTATCTATCTATCTATCTATCTATCTATCTATCTATCTATCTATCTATCTATCTATGTATTAAATTTATATACCGCCCTTCTCCTGAAGGACTCAGGATGGTGTATAGAGCAATTAAAATAAGAATAGAATTGCAAAAATTAAAAGGTATTAAATTAACAAGCCCCAATGAACACACACATAAATTTAAAATACTAAAAACCCAGCCTCAGCCCAGACTGGCCAGTTCGAATAACCAAGTTTTTAAGTTAAAAGTTGGCTATCACCTTTGTATTCAGAATCTGTTGCAATTACCGTAATGAACATTGTTGGCATTCTACACATCAAACACAAGAACAGTTTTTTCCTGAATGCCATCACTCTGCTAAAAAACTAATTCCCTCAATACTGTCAAATTATTTACTAAGACTATATTACTCTCATCCTTCCTAGTACCTATCTTTCCCACTTATGACTATAATCGTGTTGTTTGTACCTTTACAATTTATATTGTTTTATTTGTTTCAGACAAGAAGGCCTGGAAGAATGTTGTCCATGAGGTGGTGATGGGTCAGACATAGCTTTGGAGCTAATAACAACAACAAAGTTTGATTTGATTGCTTATTAGTAACCAATGACTATCAATCAATAAGTGTCATATCCTATGATTCTTGATGAATGTATTTCTTTATGTACACTGAGGGCATATGTACCAAAGAATCTCAGTGGTGCAGTGGACTAAAGTGCTGTTATGTAGCACTTAGCTGCCAGCTGCCTGCAATTAAGGCGAGTTCAAATCTCACCAGGCTCAAGGTTGACTCAGCCTTCCATCCTTCCAAGGTAGGTAAACTGAGGGCCCAGATTGTTGGGGACAATAAGCTGACTCTGTAAAACACCGCTTGGGGGCGGGGGGGCATCTGCCCTAATAAGCAGGTACATACAAAATAATGAAGGCTATTGCTATAAAAATTGTAAGCCGCCCTGAGTCTCTGGAGAAGGGCAGCATATAAATTTAAATTTTAAAAAATGACAAATTCCTTGTGTGTCCAATCACACTTGACCAATAAAGAATTCTGTCTGTCTGTCTGTCTGTCTGTCTGTCTGTCTATCTATCTATCTATCTATCTATCTATCTATCTATCTATCTATCTATCTATCTATCTATCTATCCCATTCATATCCACTTGTTCAAAATAAAATCAGACAAGTAGGAAACATCCAAAGTTCTTGTTTTTGTGGAATTTTAATATTTATTGGGAAAATTGACAGTGAAAATGGGAAGAGAGAGCGGGAAAGGAAATGAATAAAAATAAATAGCAATGTTGACAAAACTAAGATTTGAAAAATATCCAGTCAGACAGGAGATCCTCGGTGGTGTAGGCTGTTAGCACTTAGCCTAGCAGCCAGCTGCCTGTAATTAAGACATGTTTGAATCTCACCAGGCTCAAGGTTGACTCAGCCTTCCATCCTCTCAAGGTGGCTAAATTGAGGACCCAGATTGTTGGGGGAAATAAGCTGACTTTGTAAAAATGCCACTGGGGGCAGGGGTGAAAGCCCCAATAAGCTGGCATATACAAAGAATGAAGGCTATGGCTAAGCACATTGAATTGTGCTTAAAGATTGTAAACCGTCCTGAGTCTCCGGAGATGGGTGGCATATAAATTGGATTAAAAGAAAAAGATGATAAGAAAAGCAAAGCTGTTTTTAATCATATGCATGGATTTGGGAAAGGGCAGAATCAGGCAATTAAAGAAAGAAACCAAAAGCAGTGAACCACTTTTTAAAAAAAGTTGTGGGGTTGGGTTTTTTTTGTTTTTTGTTCGCCAGTCTTTGTCCTCCATAGAGCATTTGTAATATGTTGAAGGGCAAACAAATTCAAGTAGGGAAGGTGTAGAAAAGAAGGGAAAACAGGTACAAGAAAAAAAGAGAAAAGTCCTTCCTTCCCTCCATCTGGATGAATTTCATGTAAATTTCACATTGCCCAACCCACTGCTCAACACCTCATCATTATTCTTTCCATATGTAGTTTGCAATATTATATACAGTCTGTCACAGAAACAGTAAAGATGATTCAGAGCTTCAGATCAATTCATTACTCCAGATCAGGCCCTTATTTCCCCAATTCATCCCCTTGTTCAAGGCTTGTCTGTCAAATGTTATTCCTGTTTTCAGAAAGTATGTAAGGGTATCTGTTATATCTAAGCTGTCATTAAATAGTGTTTTTATGTTTATGAGGAAAACATCTTCCATTTTTCAGGCTTTTGGTTATGTGCAGGAATTCCCGAGAAATCAGTTTTACTGAGGTAAATTTGCAGTCAGCGGATAAGAATTGTCCTATTGCTATATGGCCTTGTGAGACATCAAATGCCAGGACACTTTCATTCAGGTTTGATGCATTTCGCCCACATAATTTGCTTTGCCAAGAAACTTCTAGGTCACACAGAACTGGCTGAAGCCAAAACACCCCATAAAGTGAAGGAGGAGAAGGTGAGAAACAATGCTTTGATTTAATGCATCAGACAGTCAAGACTGATTTCAAGCACATTGATCTATACTGCTGTTCCGTATGAACATAAATATAAGTGGTTCTCAGTATCACAGCAATGATGTTACAGTAAAGCAGTGGAAAGCAGAACAAAACAAAAAGTCAAGTGGACACAAAAGCTACTAAGAGGGAGAAGGGAATGCTCTTGAACACATAATTGTTACAATGCCAGAGTTACATCATACAGCAAAGAAGCAGGTTCACTTCAAGTTACTCTCTCCTCCATTCTCTTCTCAATTTGGTGGAATGGTAAGTAGGACCAAATGCAAAAACAAAGGTCCAAAACAAAATCATATTCTTATAACAACCCCAGGCGGTTATAATCATTAAATAAATAAATGCCAGTGCTTTTTCTTTCTTTCTGAGTTAGAGCAAGGTTTCTGAAGTAACAGAACAAGTCAGCTTGGAATCAAGGTGCAAAGTGTGTCTTTTATCTCACCTCATTCTGTGCGATGTTTTATTTTTTATTTTTTTAAAAAAACCTATTTGTTCCAAGAGTTTTCCCTTTTTTACACAAAATAAATTGAGGATGGAGTTTTAGCCTGAACTTTACATAGGCAGTATTTCTAAAAGATTTTTAAGCTAGTATGTTTGTGTAGTTTTTTTTGTTTTCAAAAGAAGGAACAAAAAAACTTCAAGGGAAAAACTTTCAATCACCTTTCTGTTGAAGACCAGAGGTATGTGCTAATAAATAGTCAGAAAGAACATAAGCACATGCTAAAAGAAAGGCTAGGATTCTGAATTACTTTAAGAAACTGGAGAGGATGTTTAGTGTTTGATTCTAATTCAGGGTTTTATGTTTCACAAAAGCTTTATAGGTATATTTATTATAACTCAGTTTAATAAATAGGCCAGCTTTGTGTATATAGGATAATTGTTTGGGCAAGTATTTCTTTCCTGAAGAGTTTTGTAAGAATGCAGTGCCAGAGGTTAAGTATAGAAACCTTGATTTCAACTACATAGCTAAACAGAAATACACAATATCCACACCAGTAATAAAGAACAACCAAATGAAATAAGGACATTTTACAACATATACCTTGAGTTTTTAGATTGGGCTTCTAAATGATTTTTGTTTATAATTACTGTATTTTTCGGACCATAAGACGCACCTGACCATGAGATGCATCCAGTTTTTAGAGCAGGAAAACAAGAAAAAAATATTCTGAACCAAACAGTACTAAAATATTTAGCACCATCATTCTGAGAGTGCTTGCCCCCACTCGTGAGTGTGCTGGACAGCATTCGGACCATAAGATGCACCCTTATTTCACCCCCCCCCCCTGCTTTTTTTTGGGAAAAAGTGAGTCTTATGGTCCAAAATTTATGGTATGTTTTGCTTTGCAAACCAATCAGGCTAGGCAGTTGGGATGGCATATCCAAACCAACCAACCAACCCACCCCATCAATTCACTAAAACTTATGAAGAACATTTAAAAAAAAACAAGATATATTTGACCAAAAGGAAAGAAGGCTAAAGGAAAATATTACATCCATCTTCTAGTAACTGAATGCCTGTCGGAGGAAGGAGAGTAGGGATTTATTCACTACAACTCCTAAAAGCAGGACAAAGAACCAATAGATGAATGTTATTTATTTTAGCTAAAAAATTAAAATTATTCGGATGGTTGCGGATGTTGGAATTAATCTCTCGTGAAGCAAGAAGACTCAAATATTGTTGTAACAAATGCACAAATATTTATCTTGTACAAAAATAATAAATTATAATAATAAACTTTAACTATCTACAGATTCTTCTTTATATAATACACACACACACACACACATTCATAGGCCTACAACCTTCATCTGGTTACCTCAGTAAACCACTACCATGAGTCCACATGTACTGTACCTCAGTACAAGTGACAAGGATCCCATAGGGCAATGAAACATGGGATTTCCCTTATATAGTGGCAGGTGGCTTCTTCCCTTACAGTGGGAGGTGATGCTGAGAAAATATGGCCACTTTACAATTTGTACTTTATTGCATGAGCCTGACCCAGCAATTCCCAACATATTTATTTTAGTTCTACAGAAAAAAGTGAATTATATTAATAACTAACATATTTAGAATGAAAAAGTCTATACTGCAAAAGAAACTGTTAACTTAGAATATAAATTGGCAACAGATATCATTAAAGTAAAGAGATAAACCATTCACATAATTAAGACATCATCTGAAAATGCTGTGGATATGAAAAGAAAAAGATGTTCAAAGAAAAAAAGAAGCTAAAGGAACTTTTCAATGTTTGAACAAGTAATTTCTAGTAAAATGACTTGTAATAAAAATATAATCCAATTCTGAGTCAAGTATTTTAATGCTTGTTTGAACTGGAATTGTAACCATTGGGTCTACTATGATTATAAAATAAACATTGTGAACCTACAAATGCATACTCATAAACACACTGGAGGACTCTTCAAATTATCTCTAACTTTATTTCTTACTAGCCAATAACCCAGCTTCATTCGGAGTAGCTCTATGGACCTGACATTGGTCTGTTGTTCAGTGTCGCAAGTGAGTAGCTCCAATGGCCCATAGGTCTATGGTTCCATAGCTCTACGGTCCAGACGCTGGTCTCTTGTGCAGTGTCCCATGTCAGAGGGAGCCCCCTTGTGGAGTACTGTGATGCTGCCGGCTCAGCACTATTTTTAAGGGGACACAGACACCACCACCACCCCAGGAGTGCTAGGGCTGTCTCACCCCCACAATGTTTATTCCTGGTGGGTAAGTTATCTGTGTACCAAGTTTGGTTGAAATTGGTCAAGCCATTTTGGAATGTATATGGAAAATACACACCCATACCCACATCCTTTTATATATGATATATATATATAGATTTAGACTCCGTAACAGCATTTCTTTGAAGATGAGATTCAGTCTTCATGGGCTTAATTGCTGTTCCAACATGTTGGTTGGGGCAGGTGTTAAACAAGATAGTGTAAATATTCTAATGTTTTTTTAATTTTTACATCAATCATTTGGTGGCTTGCTCAAGAAATTTGAATAGTTGTTTTCCTAAGTTCTAAATAAACATATCTTCATCTTCTTTTATGAAGATGATATAATAATTCTGTCTAGGTACTCCGTAGGCTTCTGAATAAGCTTGTATTTCCTGGCACAGTGTTGTTAAGAAAGCCAATTAAAAAGCAATTTAGATTCCTTGATATTACTAAGAGTTCAAATATTCAAATTAGAGAATATTTTTCCATCCTTCTTATGACAAAAATATCCATGGAATCTATGTAGTTCTGAATACCCAAAAAAGGCTATAGCTATATATTCTTTTTTTTATATAACCACAGGAGGCCATTATATGCCAGCAGCTTTCAAATTATTTATAGTTCATTTCCTGTATAGAACGCAACTTAATCTTTTGACCTTGCTCAAGTTAAAATTCTCAGAGTAATATCACAGCTACCTCTATTGCTTTTCTAATGCTTCCTTAGAATTAGAAGTCAGACTGATGAAAGTAGAGATGAGAGTTTGGTTAAATAGATTTAATTACAGACTTAGATCTCATTGATGTCTAATTGGCCTTACCTTTTTAATTGAGGAAAATGGTTTTCAGTCAAAGAGAGAACAATGTTTTAATATCAAAGCTTCTTCAGTTGGATTTACACCTTCTTATTTATTTTATCAAGGTTATGACCAGACAAGATCACTTCTTGAACATCATATGTTTTGGCTGTAGACTGATTAAACATATCCTACTTTACTCATAAGGTGTAGATTACTAAATGCCTTAGATCACTAATAGATCCTGCCCACACAACTATTACTTTGGCTTACTGGAGCTTTTCCATTGGTTTTATTAGAAACAAAATACATTAAAGCTTTCCTTTTAAAAGTTTATGCTCGGGAATGAATAGCTAGAAACATTTAACCACGTTCCTTTTGCCAGTCTGAAGAGATATCGGAGGTGCCCTTATTTATTTATTATAGTTCTACGCTGCCTTTACTGCTGAGGTGAATATTTCAACAGGAATATTGAGTTGTTCAAATCAATATATATTCTTCTAATTTTGTCCTGTTTCTAGTTGTAATTATATTATTACACTATAATAATGTAATAAAACTACAACCTATAGTTATAAATGATATTTTAAATAGCTTTTTCCCTTACTGAAGTCTTTCCTTTTATATATTATTCTTAATTCTAAAATGTTGGTATTAATATCTTTATCTTTTATTCTCCATATTGTAATAATTTTCGTTGTTAAGACAAAATTTATAAAACAAAATTTGCTACGAAAAGAAGAAATCTGTGTATCAAGATAATCAGATCAAATAGAAAATAATCTAAAGTCCAATGACATGAATATCAAAATTATTAATGAGATTTAAATTGATTTGATCCAATTTATGGATTAATCAGGTGAGATGCTAAACTCATATACTACTGAAATGAGGTAAAAAAAAAAGAACAAATAAGAGATTTGGCTGCTAACGATGTAATATTTTACAGAAAAATGAATTAAATACTCTGCTTCTTCCATTGGATTCCTTTTAACATTTTCAAAAATTTTAGTAGCAAAAAGAAGAGGTTATAAAACTAAATTAAAATTGTAAATATGGCATTAGCATGGCAAATCTTTTACTTAGACGATGACACAGCATTGATAATTACATGTGATGTTAGCAGTTAAAATAAACCTGTCAATCAAGACCATAACAATTTCAATTAACTGCACTTATTAAGTTTCTTTAATAATTCAAATTATGCTTTAATAGAGCAGTAAGATTTTGAGACACAAAAATCATTTTATTATTTTATTGTTTTTATTAGGAAAGCGAAGGGAAGGGAAGGGATATGAAGGGTAAGAGGGAAGAAGGAAGGATCAGTGATTATACTGTTAACAAAATACACTACTGTGATTAAATTATGGGATGTGGAACTTCACTATCCCTATAAACAAGCAGAATGTTCAGCCTGTTTCTTCCTTGTATGGCCTGTATTTCCATGTTTTTCAAGATGACAGAACCCCCAAACTTGTTTATGTGGATATATGTAAAGGTGTATATTTGAAGGGTGCATATATCCCTACAGTCATTTTTTTCTGGAGGCTAAATTTAAATGATATTTTGTATATCCGTCATAGGACTTGGCTTCATTTATAGTCAACATATTGCAATTTTATTCTAAACTGTACACCTTTGAAAATTATATATTGAACAGCATTTTATTTTATATAAACTAAAATAAAGGAAAAGCAAAAATAAATTAGGCAGAAGGGGGGGAAAGTCTCGTATAATATAAATACAACATTATTAAATTTAGTTTATTACAATCACAGTCCATAACATGAATTAGCATATCCAATAAAAAGTTTTTAAAAGTTAAAGAATAGAAGATATAAGGCTTAAAAATTGTGCAAGAAAGTTAAATTGGATAACTTCTACAAGCAGTTGTAGCATGAAAATAAATACAATTGTAATTAATTAAGTAAAGTTCCTGAATAATATTTTTGTCTCATCTTACAGGCACAGATCCTAACTGCCTGGTAACTAATAATTGTTAGCTAACAATAGAATTTCATAAGAGAGACCAGATTGCCAGAACTATTTGAAAACAGAGCAGTAGTAATTTCAGTCCAATGGGACATAGTGGCTCAGTGGCTAAGACACTGAGCTTGTTGATAAGAAAGGTTGGTGGCTTGAATCCCCAGCACCGCATAACAAGTTCCCATTACTTGTCCCAACTTCTGCCAACCTAGGAGTTTCAAAGCATGTAAAAATGCAAGTAGAAAAATAGGGACCACCTTTGATGGGAAGGTTCCTTGTGCCTTCAGCATTTAGTCATGCCAGCCACATGACCACGGAGACATCTTTGGACAGTGCTGGCTCTTTGGCTTTGAAACAGAGATGAGCAGCACACACACACACACACACACACACACACACACACACACACACACCGAGTCAGGAATGACTAGCACAGATGTGTGAAGGGAACTTTTACCTTTTTCATTTCAGTCCACATATCCTGGTATGACTGGTAGCACTTTAAAAAATGTGATTGTGTCTCCAGGTCTTTGGAGCTGCAGGAATACAACTGTTAATTAAAACCTATATTATTAAATCTTTCCAGTAACTGAACAGTCTGATGTCCATCGGCACATGCTAATATAACTCTATGGAACTTTGAAAACACAATATTAGATAAATATCTAGTTGACGTATGATCCTGAATCATCCAGGAAAATATTGTTCAGGAAAAGTCTCAGATTTCTCTGTGGGCCAGAGAGTCCATTGTTCTCTGATTATTATTAGTAGTAAAGGAATTATCATGTCCACAAAACAGAAGTAATTGCTTCTCTTCAACTTGCTTTGCCCCAACATTTTTCTACTATTCAGGGAGACTCCGTCTGCAATGTCAAACATAACTTAATCCTTGCAAACTAAACTCTAGGCAGTCCCCTAATCAGACTGTTTTCTAAATGTAAAACTACATAGGGAGGCCTATTTGCAATGGACAAAAGCACTTCTATACTAAACATTTAAGCAACTCTGTCCAATTGTGTCCAGAGGAGTCCAAATCTGTGTCCTTCAGAAGAGTGGATGAGAACTTCAAAAGGTTTTATAGCAGATAAGAGGAAATGTCTCCATGCAGATGCAGACTAATGCCTGTAAATAAATGAAACAGTTCCCTATGAATTTTCAGCAGTGTTGTCTAGGTAAATGCCCTAAGAAGCCAAGGCACTGACTATCATCAATTTATGTGTATGTTATGTTATGGAAAATGCCGTGATCTCACTGTAATTGATGGTAAAGCATTCTTGCCTACAAAAAGAGGTCAGGACATTCTGTTCTCGTATTTGTAGTAGTGAGTGATGGCAGTACCATATTGTCATTATATAATAGAATAGAAATGTGCTTATAAGTTTGCTTAGGAGAAAAGTCACAATTATCCTGATGTTGCAGAAAGGAATTCATATAAAAATTGAATAGAAAGGTGCCCCAAGTACAGTCTTCTTTTATTTTAAGTTTTTCATTGGGTTTCTTAACTGACTTAAGGCATTATGTCTTACAAATATTTATTTTATTTATTTATTTTATTAATTCCATTTATATACTGCCCTTTCCCGCCCTCAGGGCGGTTTCCAGGGCATTAAAAACACATAATACAAAAATAAAAAAATATTAAATAACAACACGCCCACACAAACAAGTAGATAATAAAACCCAAC
>JANHFR010003187.1:19368-35758 GCA_032468015.1 Mimophis mahfalensis | reverse complement strand
CAACCATAAAATTATTTTCACATACACCTGTATTTGTATTGAAATATGTGTTTTCCAATAGTCTTAGGCGACCCCTGACCCACAGGTTGAGAACCACTGATCTAGAAGAAAGAGGAAAAACTAACCCTAGATTTTACCACAAAGGATCATCCTAGTTAAGTATAACAATTTTGAAATAGCAACCTTAGAGAGAAATGAAAAGGATAAAGGTCAGAAGTATTCATAATGGTTTAGGACTTTTAAATTATTTAATTAATGTATTTATTTTCAAAATTTATAAGGCTTGCACCTCAATATTACTCTGGTGGCATGTGAATAACAACAAACAATAAATCAAAAATGAAAGAAAGAAAATTCTCATTATATAATAAAACCGTATTATAATATATAAATTTAAAATATAAAATGGTGACCAGCACATAACAGAATTATTTAACCCTCAAGTCATTTCGCTATATAAAAATGCTGACCAGATAGATTTTCTGCCACTAAGTACAATGTTGAAAGGATCAGGTTTTCATTCATTCCCCATATCAAACTAGCCTTTTCCTTGTTGGACTGTCAGCTATTTTATCATTTTACCTGTCCTCATTCTACATCTGCTAGCACTTAAGGCTTTTCATTTCTTTTATGAAGAAGCTGATGATCCGGACTTGACTTGGTCACCTCAAATTCACAGGATTTTCAAGTGACAGTCTGTAAGTGATATAACAAACCAATCTGTTCTAAATGGAATGTTTCCCAACAGAGATAAAGCCCTATCTTTTTTTTTCCTGTACCAGCTACACAGATAGAATTTGTTGCACACAGTTACAAAGCAGCAAATAAAAAGGAAAACATATTATTTATAAATCATAAAATCAATTGCTACAATGTAACATATAATCATCTAAGAGAATAATAATTATGTGAAAAACAGATGAGTGTTCTGATTAGCTAAAAAAACACCTGGCAATGAACAAATACAACTGATATTAAATCTGTGATTTGTGATTTCTTTCATTCTGATAGACACAGAAATTGCAGAGAATACCATGTATCACTTAAGGAACACAACAAAACAAGCAAAATTAACAACCTATATAATTCTAGTTCAGGTAAGAAGGGAATTAATTCTGAGCATTTTCTGTCCATCCATATTTCTATAAATGTATGGAATTTAAATACTGTGTGCATTTAATTTTTTGAAAAAAAGAAAAAAAATATGAGAAATAAATAACTAAAGTCTCCAGCCCAGCCACAATTTCTCTGTTCAGTTGAAAGTTTTATTGCTAGCTTCCCAGTGAAAGGTGGCAACATTTTTGCAATGAGATAGCTTTTCCTATAAGTTGTATGCATAGCTATGTTACCTGCAATAGAGAGAAAAGGTGAATGCATTACAAACCATGCCTATGCAAAGGTAAAAGGTATTAAATTGTATGCAACAATTTCATCTACCACATCCTGCATGAAAGAAAAAAATAATAAATTGCTTGAACCATCCTCAATCCACTGTCTAAAGATAGATCAAAGTTACTGAAGCTTACCCTGCATGAATTCAGTTAGTTCCTTCAGTTACTTTAGTTACTTCAGAATCTATTCCATCCTAAACTCTGCCTATTGTCATATTAGAGCTTTAAATAGATTTTTGTCAAATACATAAAAAGCATTATGAACTCTCTCTTTCCTTGTGTTGGAAAATGAATGCAATGTTGCCTTGACATATGAAATAAAGAATTTTTCAACATATAATGTGATTATTATGTTATGGTGACCAAGAATTACTATATTTCTTGTGACTATGGTATACTATTTATTTAATAGATCATTAAAAGCACCCTGGCAGAGATAATACATCTGTTCCAATGCTTTGCAAAAATGACCTTGTATTTATTGTGAAAACCCTGACTGCAGTACAGGTCTTCATCTATTTTAAGTTAACCTATTGCCCTTCAGGACCTTTTGCCTATTAATACTAATGTTAAGTATACAGAAGGCATGCTAAGTAGCTTAAGCCTACTCATAAATGTTCACAATGAAATGAGAAAAGCTGCTAAATAAAAAAAGAAAAATACTTGAAAAATTCAGCTCAGACACTTGGATTGTTCTGCTGTACTATTACAGGATACAGAATAAAAGAGATGGAAATGACCTTGAAGATTTTCTTGTCCAAACCCATGCTCAGGCAGGAAGGCCTATACGATTTCAGACAAATGCTTGTCTGATCTTCAGCGTTGGAGCATTCACAACTTCTGGAGGCAAGTTGTTCCACTGATTAATTGTTCTAACTGTCAGAAAACTTCTCCTTAGTTCTAGGTTGCTTCTCTCCTTGATTGGTTCCCATCCATTGTTCCCATCCATTGCTCTCAAATACTTTGGATAATAGGTTGACTGATCTTTTTTGTGGCAGCCTCTTACTGTAGATCATCAAACTCAAGGGGGCTGGATCTGGCCTGCAAAGTGCTTAGATCTGGTCCATGTGGCTGCCTGGGAAACACCATGGGGCTGGCCCATGGTGCCTCTGCCAGCAAAAACAGATCTCGGGGAGGGCTGTGGGCAGTACTCTTGAGCTCCATTTTTGTTGGCAGAGGTTGCAGGAGACTGTTCCAGCCAAAAATGGATTTCAGTAGCCTGTTTTCACTGGCATGGTGCTTGGGCCATCACAGGCAGCCCAATATGAGTGATGTTGAGCTGGCACACCCACCCTGGCCATGCCCACCCCTGCTTCCTGAGGTCAAACATAACCCTGATGCAGCCCTCAATGAAATTGAGTTTGACACCCCTGTCTTAGATATTGAAACACTGCTAACTCCAAGTCTTTCTTTTAATTAAACTAGACATATCAAATTCAACAACTGTTCTTTATATGTTTTAGCCTCCAGTCTCCTAATCATCTTTGTAGTCTAAGGATCCTGTGGGTAGGATGCTGCATCAATTGGGTAAGGTGCACGGGGATGGCACAAGTCAAGAACCTTGTGTGGAGGTTCTGGATATGTGTGGGATTGGGAAAAATGCACAGGGAGCTAATACCCAAAGGTTGTCTGGGTTATTTAAGTATGTTAAAGAGGTCCTATGTGGGTCAGAAATGGCACATGACAGTCAGAAATGGTGCATGTTGGGAAGGGTCTGTGGTTGTGCAAGTTGGGAAAGATGCATAGGGTTATGCAGGTTGGGAAGGTGTATGGGGATTCATAAGAGGTACGTGTTTTGGAAAAAGCATACATAGGCATTGCTAGTTATCAGGAATATGACTATTACCTAACTGGTTGGGTTGGCAATATATAAACCATCAATATATGTCTGCAGTGAAAATGTATTGTATCGCTTTAAGACTGCTGTATTTCATCACACTGTGTCCTGATTGGCTACCTCTGTTGCCAATCTCCTCAAGCTAGAAACCGGGCTTGTTCTCTTTGTTGTTCTTACTCTCTAATATCTCTATTTAATGGGTGAATTTTGCTACTGTTTGCAATCCAGAAGAACGGTTTACTATTAATGACTAAGAAGACTGGTAAGAAGACTTGATTATTATGTGTGTGACCTGGACTGTTTATTGGACTGTACTTTGCTTTTTCTGAAAGTAAACTATCAGAAAGTAAGCTATCGGATACGACTCAGTGTATCTGTGGGGCTACTGTGCTTATTCATAACTATTCTCAACCCTTTCATGTGCACACCCTTGATACTCAAGGGTTACTTTGCAAATTCCTTAACACTAGTCAAGAAGGAAACATGGGAATGTGCATCAGTTACCACATAGGCTGGGAAAGATGTGCAGGATTAAGGTGCCAGCCTATAGCATATTTCTCAAGTGATATTCCTTTATTGATAGGATTTACAAGTTCTCTGTCTATAGAATTCTCTTTCATATCCCGGTGCCCAATACAGGTGCCTAACTGCTTTATCTGAACAGCTAGAATGACCTTCATAACCTGGATCATCCTGCTGAGATTACATGTTATATTCTTAGTATATATTCCTAGCATCCTGGTGCTCATCCTTTCGATGCCCCCTCCTCCCCCACAAACAGACGGAGAGACACACACAGAGCATTATGATAGGACAATACAGCACAGGAAAGAGCACAGGATTTCCATTTGATAAGTTCAGGTTCCAAGCAAGATTTCAAAATCTCTTGTTATTTTCTCATTTTAAAAACTTATTAAGAATTGTGGCCATGTAGTTCCTATGATCATATTGGTTTAGAGAAGAGGGAGGCGAGGCAATAATTGTTTGGGGTGGGAGAAAGCTAGATACTGAAGACCTTAATAATTATGCACCTATAATTGCACCTATACTCTAATGTTTTAGTCATTAGAGTATAATTACATGAATTAATGCAAGGACATATGAAATCAATCTTTGTATCTCAGGTGTTTAATTCAGTTTAATATGTATTGTAATTCTTTACAGTCAAGCTGTAGTCATATAGTATTTTGTCATGTTACCTGAATCTAGTCTGCAGATGAGTAATATTAGAATAACACTGATTGCTAATTCAGTGGATTGGATTGGTTAACAATAAAATTGCAAACAAGCTTTACATATTTTTCATTTTTCATTAAAGATAGATCAATTATCTGCACTATTTAAATGTACTATGTAGTTTAGTTTTATGCTTATTGTATCAATTTACAGTGGTTTAAGAACATTCTCAATTAGAATCTTTGCAAGTGTTATTTGTTGTAAAGAAACCACATTGGCAGAGTTATTTTCAACTCTGTCAATGTAGGTGACCTGCTCTGAGACATTTGCACCAAGTGAAAATAGTTGGTTTTCATGATTATTTTGCACAGGAAATTGTGTGAAGGGGTTTTGATCAAATGCACATTTTTGTTACAAAGTTCTCAGATCTAATGTTGCAAGGGAAAGGCTAAAGGCATTTACATTTAAATGCACTCCACATAGAATTAAATCCCAATTTAAGTCCTGCCAACAAAAATTGAGTTTATATGTATAGAAAAAGTCAGCCCAATAGATTGACAATCATGTATGATGCATATGAATTTGAATTTGACTTTGATGCTGGTTAATTCTCTCCGAATAGCCAGATAATTATAAGTTACTTACCAAAGCCTTAAGTGCTTGAATGCTGTTATTTATTTCAAAAAGTTACTAAATTGAATTTCCCAGGTTTGAGATGAAAAAAAGCAGCATTTGATTTTGTGCTCAAATAAGCTCATAGGATAAAAGGAATAACATCAGGACATATATAACATCTACCAAAACAACAGAAGTGAGCATCTAGAGTAGCAATTCTGAAAAGCAAACTCACAAATAAGAAAGTGTTCTAACTTCTTTTAAAAATAGATATGAGCATTTTAGTCCATCTGAACAACCCGGGAAACTTGATTATGGAGGTGATTTAGTGGCCCATAATCAAATTTCAGATGGTATCTAAAATGCTAATATCTATTTTTATCCATTGCTATTCAACTTTGTCCTTTTCTCTTCAGGCATCCTTCTTACAGCATACAGTACAGTACTCATTTTTGGATATGATCTTATTTTTAAGAAGATATAGATTTACTTCTGTAAAAAAAAGTTAAATCTCTCTTAACCAATTACATAGTTAAAACAAAACATAAAGTTCCTAGCATCTCTAATAACATTTGTCTATTTAAATCATTTAAATCACTGCCAGCCTGCTAAAAGTAATAAACCAAAAACATCAGTAATTGGAACTCAAAGAAAAGTTATAATAACTGCTCCCTGGACAGATTCAAGATGTCTTCTTAGCAGAAATCAAAAATCATTTTTAGCCACACTAGTTTGTTTTTGTTTTTTTTAATAGTCTGTCTAGACTACAATCTGGAAATTTTGGTGATTTTTTAAAATTCTGTCTAGACTACAATCTGGAATTTTTGGTGATTTTTGCCATGGTACTTAACTGTTTTGGAATCAGCCAAGGTTGCTAGATGCAATCACCTGCTGTGATTGTTTTCATCCTGTTTTTCAGGCAAAATATAATATTCTATATTTTATTAATACAAATTGAATGTCTTTATTTGCATGCACACAGTAAAGGAAAAGATAAAGAGTAAAGATAAAAAAGTGGGTAGCTTATATAATATATAAATTTATAAGGAAATTTATAAGAAATTTATAATTTATTATATGAATCCCACTACTATCCTCAGTAGTAGGATTCAAATTTTTTTACTACCAGTTCTGTGGGTGTGGTTCAGTGGGTGTGGCTGTGCTGTCAGCCAATCAGAGGTGGTATTTGCCAGTACCAGCCAATCAGGGGTGGTTCTCTGAATCAGTCAAAATTGTCGCTACCGGTTCTCCAGAACCTGTTAGAACTGGCTGAATACCACCTCTGGATATCGTACTCTACAATGCCTTTAGGTGGTGTGCACTAAAACAAATATATAATGCAATGAAAAAAATTCCATGAAACTCCAGATGAAAAACAACCCTAAATATATAATCAAATATGTATGCTGCTTCCCACTCTAACCAAGGCTTTCAGAGCTATTTTAAACTCTAACAGTGTGGGGCCAGACCTACCTTGAGATGGATACCATTCCTAGATATTTGACATTTTACACATAGGACATTAGGGCAATAACTAGAAAGGAACAGAATCAATTCAAATCTGTCCCTCTTCAAGTATGTCTATTTTGTCAGATGCACTCTCTGTCTCTTACTCTGTCTTTCTCTCTCTCTCTCCACACAGACACAGACACAGACAGACAGAAAAACAAACAGAATTGTCATATAACAATATCTCCTAATATATTCATGCTTGTATTAGTGATGGGATGTGTGCAGTCTTGGACAGACGATAAGTCTTTTCTTCACAAAAGCCTATGTATGTCCCAAATTATTTTCTCTAGATTGAAATGGATGATCTAAGTAAATCAATTTTCTTCAGTGCTTCGTTTTAAATAGAATTGCTTTGACAACCGACACTGAATTTACATTTGAATTGTATTGCAGTCAAGATACACCCTAATACATTTCTCTAATATATGCACATTTTATGCAAAATTCTTTAACATAATTACTGCATCACTTTCCCTAAAACATTTTGCTTCCTTATAACTTTTACAAATGAATTGTTGTTGTTATTGTTTATTAATAATAAATGAAAACAGACTTCTGGTGCATAGCATCCTCAAATATATGCACATTTTGGCAAGGCAACACTAAGTTCCCAATGGATATCATAAATTATGAACTGTTTTGCACTGTGGTGGGATTTGGGTATCATATTATTTAGTTAAAAACAAAACAAAACAAATAGAAAACAGATTTTTAAAAAGTTCCTACTGGTAACTTTTTCTTAACTGCTGTTTAGAATTTAGAGACATGCTAAATAATAGTTATTGATAGTTTCACTTCCCATGAGTATATCTAATCTCTTATATATCTGATGTGAAGACTGAATATATGCCTCAAGAGTGGAAGAATGCCTACAAAGAGAAAGGAAACCAATGTGAATGCAAAAATAGTAAGGAAATTAGCTTGTTAAGTAAGTATGTCTCAGAAAGGGTGTTAAATATTTTTGTGTTCATTAACTGATTTCAAATGTATGTATAATGTAAGTTATATGGCTGCCTGGGTGTCACACCACACTTACTCAGCTGGCGATAGGCTGTATGGAAGAAATTTGGGTTTCGCGCCTAAATGTTGCTATTGTGCACCTGTTCACCAATGGCTATGCTAGCCTATATAAGGCAGGCTTGCATGCCTGCTCTTGCTCTGCAATTCCTGCTTCCTGTCTCTGTGTGTCCATGCTGCTTACTCCTGTAAATACCTGTAAATAAAGATCTACAGTTCAGGCCCGAAGTCTCGTGCTCCTGATGTCGGTTCTTTCCAATCCATTGACCTCAAAAACGAGTTGCGGGGTTAGTTCTAACAAATGCTACCTAAGAATGGCTAGCATTCAACAAAGGGTTTAGAAAATTCTTATCAAAAGATATAAAAAATAACAATGAATAAATTTGAGGAAATACTGTATGGTTTTACATTGGAAGAGTGTTTTTGCTCCTCAGAATATCATTGACAACTGCATTTATATGAGAAAATTTCCAGAGTGTTTGTTAGTATAGATATAATGTATGATAAAGTGAGAATTTAATTATGGAATGTTTTGTACAAATTTGCACATGTATTTAAAGTGCTATATAATTGAACTAAGCAAGCATGATAATTAATGGAATATTAGCAAACAGATCAACACTGAGCAGGAAGCAAGAAAAAGGTGTACAATACCCATTTGATTATTTAATGAATTTATAGTTAATTCACCATTGTAGCAATGCTGTTGCTTATTTATTAAAGGATGTAATATAAGATATGCCACATATTTCTATGCAGATTATGTACTGTTGGCTGAAAACCAGAATGATTTGCCATGAATGTCAATGGATTGTATTTAAATTTAGATCTGAAATATATGACTCCCGGACAAAATTAGAGGTGAAAATAAATGGAGACATTTTAAGACATGCAAATGGTAATGCAAAGGTGGCATGTAGCTGGCTGGGAGAAATGAATATTTGTTGAAGGAAGTAATCATGTCTTGTCTTCTATAAAATCTTTGCTATAGCAAAGTGAGAATTGGGCAGGTCAGGAGAAACGTCAAAGCTGAATGCAAAGGAAAAGGTTTGCTTGAGAAATATATGTAATAAAAGAAGAAGAGAGAGGAATAAAAATAAATAGATGCAGAATGAAGTGAATTGAATATAAAAGTGAGTGACTCGTATGAAAGAAGTCCATACCGAGACAATGAATGTAACTAAATTAAGGAACAAATATATGAAGCAATAATGAAATGATTGAGAAGAAGAGGAAGACTGAAGAAATCATGGTTGTATAGAAATGATGGGATCCTCAAAAAGAGAGAAATAAGTTTAAATAGCAAAAAACAATTTGTGATGGGTAGATACAACAGAAACAACACTGGTGTGAAAGAATAGAAAGATATGAAGAATATAGTGAATAATGTTTGTGTAAACTTTCAGCTTTTTTTCTTATCTGTTGAGTTAAGATGTTTAGATAATTATTTTTTCATTTTCTGTGTTTTGATGTTTATGCTGAAAAACAAAATTATGATGAGTGTGTACATGAGCATATAAATTTACAGAGATTATAAATACTATTCAACATAATATGCATATATGGATATATAGTTATTATTAAATAAATAAGCTTAGCATTTTGTTATTGACTTATACACATGACCTCTTTTCAAAAACTATTTTAAAATATTGTATGAATAATTATTTTCATTTGTTGTATAAATTAGATTTTTCCTCCTAGAATCAAAACTTGAAAGCTACTTTTTTTTCAGAATTCAATTATTTATAAATTCAAATTATACAATATTAGTATATGTCTACAGGAGTATAATGACTACATGTTGCAAGTACACATATCTACCAAGATACATCTGCAGTCTTAACAAACATATATTTGGGATATGTCTAAAAATATGGTAATATTTAAGATTTCACATATATCAATGGATGTTTGCAGAATTGTCCTCCTAACAACTTATAGTCAAAATTGTATGTTCATACTAAAGTGAAAAAGATTTATTGTGCAATTTCTTTGCGGCAAAAATGACAGGGAGATGATCCAATAAAATTGTCCACAACAGATATTGTAAAAAAAAAAAAGTAGATGCAATTTTCGTGCCATTCCACTCATTGAATTGTACTGTCAGAGAAATTGGAAAGCATTGTGAAAAATATTTGAAGCTCCTTATTCTACCATTGATAAATATTGTTAAACTTGTTTTATGTCTTAAAAATTTCATGTGTATAAAGCTATACTAGAAATACACATTGCTTGGATACATACAATACATACATACATACATACATACATACATACATCTACATCCATGTATTTTGTAATTTCTAAAATGAGTTTACCATTCAAACATACTTGAGGCAGTCCTAATCTATTTAAGTATCCCTCACTAATAAAGTAATTAATAAAATATCAAAAATAATGACAGCTAAAGGAACAACTACATTTCCTAGGATAGTTGTCAAATTGTTAAACAATGTTGATCAATATTATATATTGGATACTTCGACTAAAGATTAATCCAGTTTAGGATTCTGAATTTCATAGGAACATGAAGAGAAGAGAACATCAAAAAGAGACATTGCTTGAAACATCTGCAAAACAGTAGAAGTTTCTCTTTCATTCTTCCCACATAATGATGACTTCTTCACCTTAGTGTTGACTTGCCAAAGCAACCATTTCAACAGCTCTCATCAGGGCCCCAAGTCGGTTGCAGAGCCAGGTTTTCAGGTCCTTTTGGAAGGCCAAGAGAGCAAAAAGGCATAACACTGAATTACTTTTGTTGAGATTGGCATAATAACTACTATGTCCAACTCTGACTGGGACATATCTCCTTCCCATTTTTATATTCTTGTGAATCAAGAAGATGACTCTGAGCCATTAGTATTATGTGTCCATTATGGAGTTCAGATGTTTTTTTTACTCTTTGATTTTGTAAGGGAGGTCACATATTTCTGTCAAAGTCATCTTCCTTACTTATATGCAAGCATAAGGGAATAATGGAAATGATGTTCCATTTCAATGTTGAAAGACCAATATGACTCCAGTTTTCTTTCCATATCGTACAGCAAAATATTATAGATGGAGCAGGCTTGGCCTACACAAACTAACATTCTGTTGAAAACTTTTTTAGCTGAAATAAATTCTCACATTTCTTTTTTCTTTACTATTTAAAAATGAATGGGTCTGAATACTGTCATATAAACTTCACACTCAAGTAATTTCCCCCTCTATTAATTACATCAATGCAAATGGTTCCTTGTTATTTAGACATTTCTGCTTCCCTAATTCCAAAAGGAGGTGATCCATGAATGACAAATAGGAAGCTTTATGGATTTATGAGGTGGAGAGATGCATTATTCATTAAAGGAAAGTTTTGGAGGGATGAGGAAAGAGAGAACATATGTAATTTACTGTGCAGGAAGTGTCAGCAACTGCAAACTGACAATTTATGCACATTTTCTATAGTTAGCTAGTATGCAGCTAACATTGTTATCTAAAATAATAATAATTTTAAAATAGGCTGTATTATAGCAACTGTCACATTGCATAGATCTCGTGACATATCTAACTATATGTGATAAGGTTACACAACACGAACATTCATCCATTTATTTTTTTGTCCAAATAGAAAGTGGTGATAGCAGTAATACTTTTTAAAGGCTACTAAACATATAAAGCAACCTATTGACCTAGTCTTTGAAAGTTGCACACAAATACATTTGACCCATGTGTAAACATATTTATGCAATGCCTTAGATAGCTAGGTTTAACTATTTGCATGTCAACTTACAATTTAAATTTATTTCTCTATGTAAAATGTAGGTTTATGTGGATATGTGAATGGATGATGGAATAGATGATAGATATATTCTATTTCAGTGCTTCTCCACCTGAAGAATTTTAAGATATGTGGACTTCAACTCCCAGAATTCATCAGCCAGTCTTGCTGACTGGAGAATTCTGGGAATTGAAGGCCACATGTCTTAAAGTTCTTGACCCTGAGAAACTGTTTTCTATTCTTAAATGTACCATTGAAGCAAGCCAAGAGGAAAGACATTTTTTCTTTTAAAAATGCAAGATTAGATATTACTGTTAGTCACTTGGAGTGATCCAGTTATAGATTTCTTTTTGCATTTTGCACTTGAGATTTTCTTGGACTATGTTGTGTGTTGTGATACCGTACAACTTTTCAGAAATACACTGAAAGTGAAGACCTTCTATTTTTTAAAGATTGAATTAGAATGACATTCTTTTACTATTTTAATGCACCAAATCAGCCTCAAATCAAACTAAGCTGTGAGTGCCAAGGAAGCACAATATAACTTCTACTCATCACACTTTAGAACTTTAAATGTGATAAAGCTGTCACAGATTAGGATACACTCTCCCATGTGTACTCTGTGTGGATTATTAACAAACATATTTGCATATCTTCCTTCAGATCATAGTGAACATTTCAATTATTAATTAAGTATGCAAGCATGTCATACACTGCTTTATGTAGTGTCAGGGTGGCACAGTAGTTGGAATGCAGTATTGCAGGCTAACTCTACCCACAGCCATTAATTGGTTCCTGTTCAGCTCAAGACTGACTCGGTCTTCTATCCTTCTGAGGCCAGTAAAATGAGAACCCAGATTGTTGGGGGCAATATGCTGACTGTAAATCACTTAGAGAGGGCTATAAAGAACTATGAAGCAGTATATGTGTGTTATCACTATGAAAGAGAATGTTGGGCAGCCAATGTAACCAAATCCTTGAAAAGGTAATGGTAACATAATCAGTATTTCAATTTATTTTTTTTATTTCAGAATTGGCCTGAGCAAAAGAGTGGATATCCAATATATTTCCATGGTGACACACAAGCTTGAATGCACTTAATATATATTGAAAGAGCCAAGCTTGATGCCATACTTTCCATTCTCTGCACATTCCAAATAGCATTTTTTGGAACTGTCTTGGCTCTGTGCTATAATGTCAGCTAACATTATTAATATACTGTAAATGTAATCATATGTTGTGTCACTAGTTGGCTGCTGCTTGAAAAGCCAACCTGAAGTCATCCCATGAGATGAGTCTGCAGAGTTAGCTGCTCCCTTCATCCATCCCTGTGCTTAGTCAACAATATATAACACAGTTTTTATGCATATAACATTTACATGTAAAAAAAACTGAAATGGAAAAACTACTCCACTTTTTATATAGTATATTTTCTAACATCTTTAAACACTGAATTCTATTTTTCCACTCTCTGGAAAATGACTAATTATTTTGTTAAAATAGCATAAACTTTAGTGAAGTCTCAAAATACTTCATGAAAAGACAACGCAAGAGTGAATAGACTTTTCTGAATCCAGTTATTTGACCTTCATTGTGTGTAGACTTCCACTTTTCAAAATAAAATTGTGCTTAGATTTCTTTGATACCCTCTAAAAGATCCACTGTTAAAATATAGTGGTGAATTGGTCTCTAAAATTAAACATGTTCTTACATTGAATGAAACATTTTTCCAAATCCTAAAAAGCTAGACTTACTTTGACTTATACTTAAATTATTATCACAATTTATACTGAACTTGAATAAGTTGAGTTGTCAGAAGGAGATTTGAGTCATGTAGTAATGAAAATCAAACTGAAGAAATAAACAGTATATAAGCTGTAAATGCAGTGCATTTCTCTGAAAGAGAGAGCATGTAGGACAGGGGTGTCAAACTTGTGACCCATGGGCCAGATGCATCATGCACTGGGCATGCCCATGTCCTGTTTAATTAAGGGGGAAAAACTCACGTTATGTCAAGTGATGATGCTATGATGACATGAATTTGACACCCCTGATATAGGACATTTGGAAATGCTCCCTAATTTGGCTTTGCCATTCATGATCTGTTAAAGTTTTGCATGAAATCTCATGGCAATTTGCCTTATCAGATTTCCTCTCAATGTAATTGATTCTGTCACTTATGGGCTTGGCCATTGATAATCTTAAAAAGTAAAGTTGAGAAAAAGGTATGTCTAAAAGCATTCAACTGAAAGGTTTAAACCCGGGGTGTCAAACTCGCGTTGTCATGGCAGCATCATGTGATATATCGGGACTTTTTTCTCCTTCGCTAAACTGGGTGGGGGCAGGGCCAGCATGTGACACATTTTGCCCACTGGGCATGAGTTTGACACTCCTGGTTTAAACTAATAGGGAAACAATCTTATATTGTTTGGGGCAATAAGCTGACCTTGTAAAAATGGCACTAATAAGCAGGCATACACAAAGAATGAAGGCTATTGCTAAGCACATTGAATTGTGCTTCTAAAGATTGTAAGCTACCCTGAGTCTCCGGAGAAGGGCGGCATATAAATTGGAATTTTTTAAAAAAATTATATGCCGCCGAACTTAGGACTTCATACATTGAAGGCCCATTTAGGGCTTCATACATTGTAAAATTCTCTGCTTCAGTACCGAGATGTCTTTATTCTTCAGCAAAGAATTGTGGACAAACAAATGAACTCAAATACCCTCTCTCTGTTGTTGCATGCAGGAGGGTTGAGTAACTTTTGTACGGCATCCACAAATAGCTGGACCAAGCTTGTAATCTTCAGAAGAGCTAAAAGTAAATGGAAAAAGAAACAGAAGCACCAAGGCAGTAAGGAGGGGTCATGTTCCTGATTGTTACCATCTGGGGTAAGGTTCCACATAAAACAGGAGTGGGAATTGTGTGTATAAACACAAGTTAATTGGTGAGCAATGTGGAGGAACCTGATCCTGCATTAATGAGGGAGCTGCTGTCAGGCCACCAAGAGACAACGGCTTGGAAGCTGAAGGAAGGGCCAGTCACGCATCTTGTGCAAGTGCCATCACCAGCACACTGGCCAGGTGTTGCTACAGCAAAGCCCTCCCCTCCAATGGCTTCTCAGCTTTCCTTGAAAGGAACAACAAATTAACACCGAGCAAAATACCTAAAAATTGGCAAGTTGCTAGGGACCTCCATGGGCAATCTCAAAAACACTTGGAAAAATAAAGAACTCTTTTGAGTGAAGCCTTGCACGTGATCTCGCTGGCGTTGAGGTGAATGAGGAATAAATACAAATACTTAATGGGATTTGTTTACCAAACTAAGAGCACCTCTAGCAAAGAAACTGTGGTGTGATTTTTAATACGAGATGGTTATCTTGATGCTGTTGCCCTTTGATAAATGGAGGATTGCATGGCAGAGAAAATAATCCAGCTCTTCACACACAAGAGCCATGGTGGTGCAGTATGTAGAGTGCTGTATGTAGTACTCAGCTGCCAGCAATTAGGCAGTTCGAATCCCACCAGGCTCAAGGTTGACTCAGCCTTCCATCCTTCTGAGGTGGGTAAAATGAGGACTCAGACTATTGGAGGCAATGTGCTGACTCTAAACCGCTTAGAGAGGGCTAAAAGCCCTGTTAAGTAGTATATAAATCAAATGCTATTGCTATTGCTATTGCTATTGCTATTGCTATTGCTATTGCACACACACACACACACACACACACACACACACCTCCTCCAAAATGCAACTTATCATAGGATGTTGAGAGATACGGCTTTTTTAGCCACCTGACATCACAGTGCCTTCATAAAAGTAAAAATTACAGAATGTCAAAAGGAATGGAAATACTGATGTTCTGGTGGAATAATTTATTTATTTATTTATTTTATTTTATTTTATTGAATTTATATACTGCCCTTCTCCCAAGGACGGTGTACAACTTCAAGCAAGGTCCCTTTGCAAATTTGTTAACAGGGATGTTGGTCAAGTACAAAGGGTCTCCAGTAACAAAAAAGAGATCCAACATTTTTAGAATTGCGGTAATTTTGAAAGCCCCTTTTCATCCTGAGAATAGCATATCAGTGAGACAACCCCAGTTTCTGCTCGAATGTACAGTTCATTAACATTCCTGTTAGATTTATGATCAAAGGGTTTGAATCGCTTTGATTTTTCAGTCTCCTTTCAACATATTCCAAAGCTCTCCAAAAGCCAACGTGTTGTTATTTGTCAACAGACCTTCCTGACCATTTCCCACTAAATACTGAGAGTGAAAAGGCAGCGTTTCTGTCTCACAGTAAAAATAAAATAAAATTAAAAGGCTTTTGGTAACACGGTTCATGGAAGGGGGGTGAACACTCAATGTGGCCTAGCAAAATAATAAGCTATAGTTACATTCTTCCTCCCAACTTCCCCTAGTCCTAAAAGATGTCTGAGCCTGAAATCTTCTAGTCGCTATTTGGTAGACATATTTAATTAAATTCTAAGTACATATTATAGGACTGTGTTGTTCAGGATCATGGTCTTTTGGCTCCCTGCCCATAGTGTTTAAGTATTATCTTGCCAAAATGGGTGATCGGCTTGCACATTGCAATAGATACTCAGAGCTCAGTGAACTAAATCAAAGGTGGGAGATTTAGATACTCTGATGTCATAAAGGTAGTTGATCTTTCTGGAATGAGATTGCTTCACTCTGAGAAGGAGAGGCAGGCATTCTAAACTTGAAGGCAGACAATTTTTGCTTCAAGAAGGTCTCTGGGAATGATGATGCATTGCTTCCAGATGTGTTCTATCCTTCTCAGGAACAGCACTGCTGGAAAATTGGCCTTATACTGACTGCTGAATTAGTGAATGTTGAGGGGAGAAAAATGAGATTGCTCTCTGCAATAGCATGGGTGTGGTTTTGAGCTCTTGGAGAAAATAGGAAAGATAAAGTGAGTAATCACCTTAATCCTACTTAATCAAGTTAATTGTGATAATACCTGCACGCACAATAGGTAAAGGTAAAGGTTCCCCTCGCACATATGTGCTAGTTGTTCCCAACTCTAGGGGGCGGTGCTCATCTCCGTTTCCAAGCCGAA
>JANHFR010003186.1:90292-113857 GCA_032468015.1 Mimophis mahfalensis | reverse complement strand
TTAATTATTTATATTGGTCTTCCTTTTTAATATGTAAGCCGCCCCGAGTCCTTCGGGAGAGAGGCGGCATATAAATTTGATTAAATAAATAATAAATAAATAAATAAATAAACACCTGAGGAACAGAAGACACAAGATGGAGGAAAGGAGAGGTATTTACAGTAGAACCAAACTCCTCCCTTTCTTGTAAGATTTTAGGTGGGAAACATACCATAAATTTTGGACCATAAGACTCACTTTTTTCCCTCCCAAAAGTGGGGAGGGGAATGAGGGTGCGTCTTGTGGTCTGAATGCTGTCCAGCACACGCACGAGCGTGGACAAGCACTCTCAGAATGACGGAGCTAAATATTTTAGTATACCAGTACTATTTGGTTAAGAATATTTTTTTCTTGTTTTCCTGCTCTAAAAACTGGGTGCATCTTATTTATGGTCAGGTGCGTCTTATGGTTCAAAAAATACGAGTATTTCCCCTTATATGTCAAGTTATATACATAGGCAGGCACAACACACATAAGCAATTGCTTAACAAAAGCAAAGGTGGGGCGAGGAAAGGCACAAAGTTAGCATGAGTTAGAAGCCACACTTCCACTTCTAAATACATCAGAGGCTGGATATTCTCAATGCAGACATTAATATGACTTTCTGCCTTGCAGACATGTGGAGCAAGTATTCAAACAGATATTTTTTAAAACAAAACAAAACAAAACCTGACCAGTTTGTTTAAAATGTGAAAACAAATTTGGTACAACATATGTAGGGTATTATTTACCATCTGATAACCTTTGAATTTCAAGCTCCCCTACTTGGCTCACTGGGTTTAACATTAGCAGTACTTTGAATGTATTTCATAACGATTATATGATTGGTAACCTGGCATTGCACAGTATACATATGGATGTCCAAACTCTCTTCTGGGATTGTTTATGCATTGGGCACTCCACTTCCTTCTTCATCCCCACCCTGGGCCTTTAAACATCTAATCTAGTGCATTATAATAACCCTAAAAAAGACTAACTTAGTCTTTATTTATTTTCTCAGCTAGTAACTTGATTGTGGCCAATCACAAGTTTTTTGTAGCATTGCCAATTATTTACTAGTCTACCATAGGTCCTGTTTATTGCTATTAAGAATAAAGAAACTGCATGGCTGTTTTGGACCAGCGTATTTGTCTGTAGCTTGCTTATCACTTTGACATTGTATCTTATCATATCAGTCCAACGCTATTAGAAATGGGTTTTACCCTGGAGAAACCATATTTTGCCAATGTACAGGTTAGCTTGGCTTCCCACCAAAGTCAGCAATGAGGGAGTTTTGCCTAGGAAGGATTAAGCTTCTGTGCCAAATCTCTGGGCATCTCACAAAGCCCAATTATCAGAAGTGGCAATACTACATCATCCCACAAAAGCAAGTCAACAGGCATTTCATCATGCCAAGCATAGAATCGCTTCCAAAGCCCTGCTTTAAAATTCAAAACTATGCCGTACTCTTCCTTCATGCTGGCTCTGTTGGTATTTTTGCATGACTAAATGTTCCTTCAACCTCACAATAAATACAATTCCATTAATGATTAATGCTATGCAGGTTCATGAATGAGGGTGGGAAGGACCTTACCAAGAGTTAATCATCCTTATAGCAGTTGAAACAAAGATCTGAAAATGAACTGTAATAAATCCTCAGTTAGGAAGTATTTTCCTAATTCACTAACAGAAATTCGTAATTTGTTAATGATTTAGTTCATTACCCTTGAGTCATCCCTGGCTTTGTCATTCCTGCTTAGGTGCTAATGAAGCCTAAAACAGCATTGAAGATGGCTGAAACTTCTCCAAGGTATCCTGGATAAATTGTGGTGTTATTTCGTTATACATTTGTGTCTCTTACTTGTTACTTTAATTTCCCAGAGCAGTTATGTTCATGGTATTAGTTTTAAGTAACAAAAAGAGTTATTATCTATATTATAAGATGTATTATAATGTGTCAAGATTTCATGATTCATCCATGTTTCCCAAGAGAATCAAAGACCTTTACAATTTAAAAGAATAACAAAGCCTCTCTTCAAAGCTGGAGAATTGTACTGTACTTTTATTCATTTATTGACCAATCGACCTGTCAGTTTATTTGTTTTTGCTTTATAAATAACTTCCCTTCCAGTAATAAGAAAATGCAAAACAAATGCAAAGATTGAATTTCAATGTCATATAAACATCAGCTATAAACTCTGCATTAACAATGGCAGCTGCTAATAGTAAGACACTCCTACCGAAGTATTGTAGGCACTTCTGCCCAAGTACTTCCATTCAATTGCTTTCAAATGCTATAGTCTTATTTCTACTAATCTCCAATTGCTGACTACAATGCTATCATGGCTGAACTTATACAAGGAGAAAAAAGAAACAGGGTGAAGAGTAACAGCCACACTTGAGTGAAATGACCAGCTTTGTTGTGTTCCTTTTACTAAAAAAACTGAACCATCAATAAATCATTTTAGGTGCCTGGATGTAGCTAAAGCCATGAGACTTGATATGTCTAGAGCTGATTCCAAATGGGTTGAATCAGTCTGTCTAAAAGTGCCTTTGTCTCTTGGAATTTATTCAGGCAGTTGACCAAAACAACTCTGGCAATATATTCACTTGAATTGTGAATTTAAAAACATGATAAACATTGAAAATATAAACTACAATCCTCTAGGCATTATCTTTGAGCAATTCCTGGTGAATTCAGTCTGGTTTCTGATTAAAAATTGCACAGGATTTCTACCCCATCTATCAGGTTCCCAATTGCAATAGAAAACTATGTACATTACAATAAATACAATAACTGAGATGACAGCAGTACAGACTCATCTAAATCTGTTGCATAGTAACAGTAGTTTTATTTATTAAGCATGTATAATGAAACATAGTGAATAGAATAAGATAACAATTGAAACAATACATTGTAATAAATCATCATGACATAGTTCCAAATTAGGAGCCTATAAACTAAAAAATCCATAACAGATAATAATAACCTCTATATATTTAAAATGGCAGGTAAGCTTCTAAAATTTTCAATCAACTTTGGGGGTAGGTCATGAAATGTTTAAAATTTCAGAGACCTGATTCCACATCTAAGCCTGGTGAGAATCTATTCCACAAAACTGGAACCAGATGCAAAAAATAAAAAATAAAAATTAAGTAGGATGTCACTATTCTTGTAGTATGTGGCAGAACCAAATGGCCTTGGCCCCATAAACTGACCAAGCATGCAAAGATGCATGCCATCATCAGGGTATTCAAATAACTGGTTGTAATGTGTCAATACAATCTATACTGGTATCTTTCACAAATACACAAATGTGGTAATGCCTGGCAATAAAAAGTGATGGTGCAAAATAAAGAATGATACTATTTTTACTATTCTGCAATAGTAAAAAAAATAGTGTTCTACACATAAACTAAAGGGCAGAATGATATCTTGGGTAATCCAGCCAACAAGCCACTATACAAATTCAAGTATGACACCCAAGCACGGCGTGAACTCAAAGCTTAACCATTTCAATAGTAAGAAACCCTTGAATACTGTACTGCAAATGTCCAGTAAATGGATGTAACTGATTAAAACATGTTTTTTCCAGTGAAGGACAGTCTATCTTTGATTTGCCCTTCACAGTTGAGGAAACCTATAACTGGAGACCTTGACACACAGAGGAAGAAATATATTTGAAAGCACATGTTTGATCTCCTTTATTTATGAGAACAGTGTTATAGGTTAATGAATAAAAATAAAAAGTGTGCATTGGCAATGACATTTTATTTGCATCTCCAGAAATGATTTGGCTCAGGCTAACAGGTAACAGGAAGAGCCACTTAACTGATCACAGGGTAATTATATATCACCAAAGACCCAACATTCAATGGACAGAGTTTATGGCTTTTTAAAAGCTTTTACAGCTGGGTCCATAAAGGACACTCACCCAAATCAGCCACTAGCACTTTGTAAGTCCTCACCATGGAATGGAGCAACACACAGTGTGTATGAGTCCCCGCCTACTCCCTTTAGACCTACCTTGTATCCCATGAGTCCTTGCATCAAAAGAATCATGGCTTAATAGCTGCCACTCCTTTTGCTAGACAATCAGCAGTTGACCTGGCGTTGTTCCTGCAGTGAATCCATTTTGGGAGTCTTGTTCTACAACTACCAAGCTTGGTAGTGGGTTTTGTAGTGGATGTGCCCTTTTATTTTCAGAAACTCTATACCCTGTCTCATTTCCTAGGAGAACGGACAAGGAAGGCTTGAGCACTAATGATCAATTTACTAGCTTTTTAAGACCCATAACATTGGTGACTGGAAGAGAGTTGTTAGATTTATAATTTGACAGAATTTGGAATTAAAACTCTCCTTCTGTTCTCCTGTTACTGACTTGGTTAGCAGTTCAAACAACCTAATGGATGAGTTGGGTGAAGCCAGCTTGTGTCCAGAACAAGAGTAAAAAACAACTACTGGAGAGATGACAACTCAAATGGAAAAGTAACTAGCATCAGAAGGACTAAGCCTCCATATTAATCCCATTTTTATTGAAAGCAAAGTTCTGATGTCAGAGGTTTTTATTAAAGAATATGAGCTATTTTGAGAGTCAAGAACATAAGCTATACTGAGAGTCTTCTTACACTGACGCTTCTTCTAAATCTCCTCTGTGAAGAGTCCTTGCGGGTCAGCTTTGTGTAAATATTTGTTTAACCATATCCATCCCATATGACCGCATCCTTCTTCCCCAATTACCCTGGGGGTCACCTTCCACTTACCATGCAAAGATTAATTTTCTGGCTGCCTTTAATGCAACTCAAGGCACAAGGAAAGTTGCTGTAAATGATGGGAGAGGCTGACAGGCACCCTTATGGTATCACAGATGAGGATACTATAGGGCTCAGAAGCTGTTCTATAAAGTTCATCCAAGCTGCTCTGGATACAAACAACTCTAGGCCTCCATGTCTCTAATCTGGAGCACAGGGTTGCTTGAAATCTCAATTATTTATGTGTTCATGCTATGGGTTAATGCTGACTGACACTAAAACACAGCCTAGATTTAGCTTCATAAAAATTTTATCCCCAGTATGAACAGCAAGTGTTTCTCTGGTTTCAGTGGATGGAAATGTCCAGCTAGAAAGCTTAGACAAGCCCACCCTTCTGCTAGGCCAAAAATCTTGGAGCTCAGTTACCATGGCAACTGGTCATAATTTTTAATTCCCTTCCTGGTTACATCTGCACAGGGAAAAATAAATTTTCTTGCTTTCATAATAACTGTCCATCTACTTGAAGCCAAGGGCCAGGTTCACAGTAATATTTTTTTTTCCTTGTGATGGTAGAAGGTGGATGCATATGGTTGATCTATTCTGTAAATGTAATGGTCTGGGAAAAATGTAGCTGAAACTGTAGTGTATCCTGGCAAAAATATATTAAATGTCTCGTATGCTGTAGACTGAGCACAACATGAAAAGTGAATAGTATGGAAAGTGAATAGTAGCAAATAGGTTAGTCATTTTACCTTTCACTGCGAACAAGAGGGAGAAAAATCCCATATTAGAATTTAAAACAAAGCATAATGGCACTAACATGTTCAGTTAGTTCAGGAATACACAAGGTCTTGGACATCTTTAGGAGAAAATTCAATCTGATGCAATCCATGCCCGTATTTCATATCTGTCTGCTTGCAAAAGTTCTTCCTGTTGTAAAGGAGATTGTCAAACAGCATAGTGAATTGTTATTTTCAAACCACCCTCACTGGACCTTCATTTGCAAGTAACCCTGTTACTTCATATAACTACTTATACTCATATGTTATATGAATATATGTTCATATAACTACTATCCTCAGTATAACAGGAGCAAGACCATGAAGACAGCAGTCTCCTGTTCCAAAGTAGATATTTATCCCTGCAAATTGAAGTTAGACAACCAAGATGCCATAATCAACAGGGAGTAACCATATGCACAGGAAATGTAGCCATTGCAAAGGTGGATGAGATGTTGTCATTTTCTACATTTTTTTTTCAGTTTTTGTGTACATTCCAAAAAACTTTTTTTTAAAAGTAATGGCCAATCAGAATCACCGCTGTGGGAAATGTTGAAGAAGGCTCACTGATGTCCATTGCTTCTGGCTTTCTCCCATTTGCTGCAGTGAGGATGAAAATTGCCTCACAGAGAAGTAGCTTCCATTTTTGTGGTACTCCCCCTAGCCACTCTGAGAAAAAGGAAGAGTAAATCTTCCTTCACATTCAGTGCCATATTAGTTTAACCTAAACAGCCACAATACTGGGGTTGAAATTAGCCCTCTCTAATCCTATATCTGGGTAGGTTTAGTTATTCACCTGAAACTAATCCCACTTGTCACTCAGTTAATCACAGTCACTGAATTATAAAATTAAAACCATCAATAAGGACCATTTTAAGTCAAACTCCCTGCTCCATGCAAAAATCCAGATAATCTATTCCTGCTTGAACATAGCTAATGAAGGGAAGCCCATCATCTTTGATTAATTGACTCCATTATCAAGTTGCTATTACATTATAACATACAATTGGAATCTCCTTCATGTGACTCAGATTCAGTATTCTATAGCCTGCATTGTAGGAGTTAAGTATTAGCTATCCTACACTGTTGTTTCTATCCACTGATTAACCTCCATCACCTTAGTCAAGTCATTAATATAAAGGTGAAAACCTTTTAAATGGGCACCTCACTTGATATTTCAAGTAGATAAATAAATATTGAGGAGCACTCTTTCGGCGTATTTTCTCACCAGTTATGGATTCCAAGGAATGGATATGTCATTCAGTTTATACTTAAAGTCATTTTCAATCAAGCTTAATTTCTAGAGATTGCATGGACATGGCAACAATAAGTCATGTTCCATTGTCCTCTCCCAGGATATATTTCTTTTCAATTTTTCAGTCTACTGTAGTGCTGGTTGTTTTACTGGAAGATTGCAAGGGGGAATTATGTAGTGGTGCTTACCTCTCTCCCTTAGGTACGAAGAATACAATACAGTTTATAAATTCATGTAATGGCGGCTGGTCTTGTCATACAAAAGTGAGAAAACATTAATTTTACTCACTTAATTCTCTTACTGAGATTGCTTTGCCCTGTCCTTTACCCATAGAATGAAATGATCTTCCTCATCTTCAATCCAATTAACTTTGTGAAACCTTAATGGTTTTGTTCATGTCAGAAATATTCAACATTAAACCTTGATGGTCTTATTCTTGGAAGGAGGACAAAGCATTCCAAGATAAGATAGACTTGTCCCCTTTGTCCTTAGCAAAAATCCAGTGAGATGAGACTACCAAAAAGCAAGCATGCTTAATTATTATGCAGAGTCTACATAAGCTGTTCAAAAAGTTCCAAGGGATAGAACTTTGATGTAGACCTACCTAGAATGGTGCTGTCATCTTGGGCAAAAGGAAATAAAGCCCTTCTTTTTTCAATATTTTTCAGTATTCAGTATTCTTCAATATTCCTGAATATTCTTTTATTGATATCTCATGTATGTTGTTTTCTTGTATTGTCTTGGAAAAGCCTTAAACACTTATACTGTGGGATGATTGCTTCTGAATAAAAAAAAATGCAACTCAACTCTGCTGGGCTTGAGACAGGGTAATATATCTATCCCACACGTTTCATATTTCCTCATGATCTCCCATTAGAGTATTGCCTGGATCCAGCCCTTCATAGCTTTTTCAAGATCAGCCAAGCTTTTTGAAGATCACCACCAGATGTACTTAATGAACTTGTTAATCAGAATGACATGGGTACCTTTTCAAGTGTTTCTCTGAAATCAAGACATGTTCTGACTATAGGATTCCTACAGTCTTATAAACTTATCAAAACATGAAATAAAATGAGTCTGACAGGGCAATTTTAAAAAAACTATTCATGCTGAATTTTAATAATTGTATTATTTTCAATTTGCTTTCAAGTTTATCTGTTCATTATACATGGAGGAATATCCTCTGTTATCTATGTTAATAGTGTTATAGTTCTGAATTTTTCCCTTTTTGAAAATGGGGATATTTGCCCACCTCCACTCATCAGATATTTCAACTTTCAGGATTTGTCAGAGATAATGGATAGGTACTATTAGTTTCTTCAATATCCTATGATGTAACATATTTGATTCGGGGGCTTGTACTCGTTCAACATACAAAAAACATAATTAAGGAAAATGTTGATTAAGTTCCTAATTACCCTTTGTCACATGCAACTAGCAACTGACTTACATATTTCCTTATGTTCTTTTCTTCTTTTCATAGTTTCTTTTAAGGAGAAAGGGAAATTATTAGGAAGGTAATGTTTTTTTTCACATATTAGTATTGTAATATCATTCTTTACTAGCATCAAAATAGTTTTATATTTATCCATGAACAATTTAATGGAGCCATAGTAAAAGCATGAGGTCATCTTAGCAAAAAGACAGTTGGAGACAGATATATGTCAGTGTTCCAAGTAAACTCCCCACATTTTCATTCAGCACTCAGAGACAAAGTTCATCCAAGGAAGAATTTATTAGAGAAGGCATGCTGGCACATCTGGGAAAACCCAAATCTGCAAGTTCTGGGTTTTCCACACATAACTGAAAATCCAAAACCATCCTCCTGCACCCATCAGTTGATCACATGGTCCAATCACCACCCATCCCAACTGGAGACATTCCTTCAACCACTCCTACCCCAGGTGCAGGCTGGCATTGGCCTTGACACCAAAGAAGAATGTTGTTATGTCTAAACTACTACTCACTAGTAAGTCCACCCTCCTAAATTCGCTGGCTCTAACTGTGGCATACTTCAAGCTTCTAAGAACATATGGCTATATGAAAAATATGGCTTCCATGGCTGACAATATAAACTAAATTCTCTGTCTAATAGAGATGTAGAGTTTTTAGGTAAGACTGAGAAAATCTCTAATAATAAAGCTGACAGTGTAGAACAAGTTTGTTTTGGATGAGAAGTGTAAATTCTCCCAAAAGGTTTTGCTTTTTAACTACTGTGAAAGCTTTCAGGAATGTTTACCCAATTCGGGAAAGCCAGTGGAGAAAAAAAATGGTGCTAGTGGCTATCATTGCTTTTTATTGCCACCACCACCACCAACACCCAAAAAATATCAGAAAACCAGATGCATCTTTCTATCCATAGCTTCTTTTCCAAATCTGATAAAGGAATACATTGATAGCAAGTTATCCGAATTTCAGTAACCATTTGCTAGACTGTTTAGAAACTTTTCACTTATATCTACTATTGGATTTGGCTAGGATGGATGACGGTATAAATTGGAAAATCCATTTGAAAGCATCTGGATAGGAAGCCGATTGAGGGAGACCCAACCTCACATTTTTCAGCCCAGTTTAGCAAGAGGAAACATGATGGTGACAACAGGAATTTGGAGTGAGAACCTCAGAATTAATCAGGTCTCAGAACCACCCAACATGCCATCACAAAAACAACATGTACCTGACAAGATCCCAAATCTCCATCTCTGCAGTATTGAGGAGATGTCTGGAAAATAAGAGAGCACAATGGTTGTCTCTATTGGAGAATGCCTCCTAATAACAAGAAACGCTGTTTGAAAAAAAAAATGTTCCTGATTGGATATAATGATCACCCAACTGGTAGCTGGCCAAGCATGAGCTTTTGCAAATAATCAGTGCTCTTAAAGTGCCAATCACCCACAAACTGAAAGGGCAGAAGCGCCGTACAAGTTCTATGGCAGAGCCTGCTAAAAGAACATACATTTTTATGCTAAGTACATTTCTGTAGCAAGCTCTGCATTTTGGGGGCCATGTGATAGCCATGCTAATCAGGTTATTCAATTCACAAAAAGCCTCTCAAGGATTTGTAATATTACACTCATATTTGAGGGGGTGGGAGGAAACTCCCACTTGAACTCTATTATTTATGGCACTCTTACAGCACAATCTCATTATGTAGGCAACAGTGCGGTTCTTTAGTACAATGTAGTGCCTGGAAACCCTTTTATCCCCATCCACCTAGCAGCCAGCCTCCTGTGAGTTGCCATATTGTGAATATTAAAGACTGAAACATAATGGCCCCCAAAGAATATCTTTTCCAATTAGCTCACTGGTTGCCAGCATCAGGTGTACTGAATTAGTAAGATTGGCTTGTAATACATTTCTTTGAAGTCCTCATTAATCCTGTCCTTGGATTTGAACTTTGGATGTGTTTCCCTGTCAAATCTGGATTTTTGTAATGTCAAAACAACTGATTAGCTCTCCTCAGCTTGAAGGAAGTGGAAAGGGGAGAGCAGAAGAGGGTAGCGGGGTGGGTGTTGGATTTCATGAAAAGGCTTATTTGCCTACTCATTTAGCATGACCAAATGGGAGACCAGCCGAGAAGGGCAATGCACTGGCAACAGTCCAGAGTTCCTGTCTTGTTAGGGATTTCCATAGCAAATGGCAAAGCTGCCCTCATACTAATAGCCAGCCAGCCAGGCAATGTGGTTGGCTTCCCCTAAAAATAGGGCAAAATCCCACAAGCCTCCCTAGCAAGCAGCTTCAAATCACGACAGCATTGTTTAGAGTACCAGAAGTCTTCCTCCGGGTATGCATAATCAAATGCAAAGAGTCACTCTAAAGAGGGCCACCTGCCAACTAATCTGCCTGCAGAAAAAATGATTTGTCCTTTCCAAAAATATGAGAACCAGCCACACTCAAGAGCCTCAGAGACTAGCTTTGTAGCCTATCTCAGTGAGTTCCATCCACCTTCTGTCAGCCTGTCCAATATAATGAGGAAAAGAAAGAAATGGTTGGTGGAAATCCAAGGCCTACAAGTTATTACCACAAACAGAGCAAGGTGGGAAGGATTTTATCCCTATAGTCACCAACCCTATAGTCACCAGAAGTTCAAGCTGACTTTGTATAATTAATCCAATCCAATAATGACCACTTGAGGTTCAGATTAGCAAGCCAACAGAGTGCTGTAAAAGATAGCACAGTGGGGGTAATGTTGAAAACGCTTTTCTAATCTAACAAAACTATGCTAGCACTTTGATGGGAGGCCACTTGGAAGTCCCAAGGCAGTAAGCTAAATTAGGAAGTTGAGGGGATCAACAACTGGCTATAAGAGGGAAATTGCACATGTTTGTATAATTCCTCCAAAGAGAGAGTTAAAAGAAAGATGAGAATTAGACAAATTTAATGCTAAACTCCTTACGGAAGTATCTGAGAAAAAGTTTTCCAAGTTACATGGTGTGCTACAAGAGATAAATGAAAAATTAGATTAAAAAGTTTGAAGTATTAGCAACAGAGTTAACATCGAAAGAAGATGTTAAAAACATATATATTACATTGGACAAGACAGATACAAAATTAGATGCATTGCATCTCACTTTATATATTGACTTCAGCTTTATCAACGAAACAAGCTGCAGCCTAAAAGCAGAGCCTGCCTAGTATTCTCAAACATCTGTAATTAGAAAGGGATATGTCTTGTTTTAAAACATCCCAATTGCAAGGAATGTACTTTTTGGGAGAACTGCTAAACAAACAGCAATGCAAAACCTCTGGTTGCATTTTGGATGCATGATTCAAAGAAACCAATTTTCATGTTCCCAAGACAATTTAAAAACCAGCAACAGGAGGAAACTTATCCAGACTGGGCAGTGTGTGGTCAGTGAACTACTCTTTCAGTCCTAGAATGAAAATTTGTGGGACTAAATTTTGTCATAAATGCATTCTTGAAAACCTTGCTTCCATTATGTCATGGTTTGGTATTATGGAATGTTGTTGATGCTGATTATTGGTAATACGTATTTTTTCAAACAGCAATGGAGATACGCATAAAATAAAACCAACTTTCTAGAATGAAATATAATTTGTTGGTGGGCTTAAACATCTATCTGTCACTGACATCATCATCCTCCTCCTCCTTTTTGATATTACATATTAGGCCATATCTATGAACTTGAAAAAAACAACAGGTTGTACTTCAGCAAGTAGTGTTATTATGTATCTTGCCTTTTTTTTAAATCTTTTACTTTAATATCCTCATAGATCTTTAAAGGCATGAAAATGCTGGGGAAATTTTTGGCACTGTCTTTGCAAAGTTCTTGAGGCTATGTCCATGCTTTCCAAAAACCTCCATGACTCCTAAAGTGGCCTCACTTCTCCATGTCGAAATCAAGGTTCTCACTTTCATCTGGAATGTTGAAGACAAATGAGAGAGTGTGTTTCTGTAACTTCTTCCGGTCACCAAACTCTCTGCAGGCTTACTCTCTAACCTTTGCTCTCTATTTGATTCCGATAATAACCTTGTGAGCTCTGAGGGCATTCACATACCCATGTTTTGGAACCAGCACCAGACCTGATTGATCTCTTCTCATCATTTGTTTTGGGGAGCAGATCAGTTTCTGATGCTAGTCGGTTCTGTTAGATACTACACCAGAACTGGTATTTTTGTTTCAATCCCGCCACTTCTATATACTTTGTGGATAGCCTGATTTCCCATTAACTAAAACTCTTATCTAACTCTATCTTTGGAGGAGTTGAATGCTTTGTTTGTGGTAATCTGAGATCACATAATCTGTCTGTGTGGGAGTCTGCGTCCTTGGTATCCAACATTCCTATCCTAGGACAGGCTCATGATGACAATGAGGATGATGGTCTAAACTAATCAAACAAATGCACACAGAAAGCACATGAAAAACCTGGGAGGTGATATCAGTGATTTATTTTTATGTTACTTTTCTGTGGACTGGGATGCAGAGATTTTTTGTATTTAATGACCCAATGATATATCAGAAAGAAGTGATCATCACTCCTTGCATTCTTTTAAGAGAAAAAAATATGTATCCTCATTGGTGTTCTCTGTAATTGGAGACTGGAAAAATGAAGATGATTAAATTCAAATTACTTGAGGCAGATTGGAGGAGAAACTGAATTTAAGCCTATTTGCTACACTGCTAATAACTGCTAAAGTTAAGTTACACTGAGTCCTTTCCCATGCAGTTTCACATACAGTATATAATGGGATATGTCTCTGCCCATCGCCTGCTGGATGCTGAAAGGCATTGTAATATATGAAAAAGTTAATTCCAAAAAAATATGAAGCCTATGAAAAAGATTTCTTCTACCTCTGAAGTGGGAAGAAAATGAATTGATCCCCTCTTCTTTGTGGCAGCTCTTCAAATATTGAAACTGTGCTATCATGTCACACCTAGCCCATTTCCCACCCACCCCCACTAGACTAGACATATCCAATACCTGCAACCATTCTTCATATGTTTCAGCCTCCAGTCCCCTAATCATCTTTGTTACTCTTCTCTGCACTCTTTCCAGTGCCTCAACATCTTTTTTATACTGTGGCGACCAAAGCTGGATGCAATATTCCAAGTGCAGTCTTACCAAGGCATCATAAACTGGTACTAACACTTCACATGATCTTGATTCTATCCCTCTGTTAATGCAGTCTAAGATTGCATTGGCTTTTTTCTTTTGTGACTGCAGCATACTGCTGGGTCAGATTTAAGTGGTTGTCTACTAGGACTATTAGATCCACCTCATAATTGCTGCTATTATATCTGAACATTTGGCTTTTCTTGCCTAAGGGTAAAACCTTTTTTCACCACTGAATTTTATTTTGTTAGAGAGGGCCCAGTGTTCAAGTCTGTTGAGATTCTTCTGGATCTCTACCCTGTCCTCTGGAGTGTTGGCCACCTTGGTACCATCCGCAAATTTGATGAGTTCTCCTTCTATTCCCTCATCTAAATGATTTATGAAGATATTGAACTGTGTTGGGCCTAGGACAGAACCTTGGGGTATTCCACTGTTTACTTCCATCCATGTAGATATTGTTCCATTAAGGACTACATGTTGAGTTTGTTTGTCAGCCAGTTTACAGTTATAAACATATACTTCCATGTACTTTCATGTCACGGCATAACAACCAAAACTGACTAGATAGACTCTTTTTGGACCAGCAGACATGCAAAGCTGCTATTGCTAATCTTGTTCTCCTTTCCCCTTCATAACTCTGCCTAACAATCATAAGCAACCAAAGGGAAGCTTGATGGTGATTTATTTGGCTTTGCTCCTTCCACTCTACTGCATATTGTATATATAAAAGGGAAAAGAAAAAGGGGGAAATGAAACTGTCTTGTTTATATGTACTTCATTTACTACATAGTTTTTTTGTAAGCCTGGACGTGATTGGTCTTGTTGGATTCAAAGTATAACAAATAATAAAGTCGATTCATAATAAGGACAAGCATATACAAGGGTCTCAGGCTGTAGTTCTGCATCCATTTACATGGTGGTAAAGCATGGGATATCTAATGAGATTTACTGTAGTTCTAAGTAAAGGTTAACTTATGAGATGCAGTATAAGGGGACACCTGCTGCCAGCTTCCCACCGCCCGGTCCACTCACATAGGGAGGGCCTTCTCCAGGTGTTGTCGGCCTTAGAATGTCGCCGGGCAGTGCCTAGGGGAAGAGCTTTCTCCGTAGGAGCTCCCACCTGGTGGAATCAGCTTCCACTGGACCTACGCACAGCTCCTGACCTCCGCTCCTTTCAGAAGGAGTTGAAGACCTGGCTCTTCACACTAGCTGGCCTAGACTGAGAGGGGTTTTAAAATTTATGTTGGGCTATGTTCTGATTTAATCTGTTTTTAATTTTTATATTCCATGTTTTTAAAGCCCTGTAAACCGCCCTGAGTCCTTCTTGGAAAACGGCAGTATATTAAATAAATAAATAAATAAATAAATAAATAAATAAATAAATAAATAAATAAATATGGAAGCCCTCATCTTTCTCATTAGGAAGAGTCTTTTGTGACTACTGGTAAAAAAAAATGGCATTTTTTGGGATAAAGTATTTTTAGTAGATCAAGTTAAACCAGAAATCATTTGGAGCCTGCCGTGTTGTTTCTGGCCTGTTGCAAAGCCTCTATTTCAGCAAAATTTACAGGCCCTGAGCTGGGACGAAGCAGGGTGCTCTGCAGTTATTTAGTAACTTCTCAGTTCAATGATTTGTGAGGTCAGATGTCTTGGTTCTGCCAATGCTTGGCAGGTTATAAACTACAAAAAAGAAGTGTGTGTGTGTGTGTGTGTGGATGCAAAAATACTATCCTGCACCTAGATTTATCTGCAGGATTCAAAAAGCGACATGTCCCCTATCTTCTCTGCCAGAAAATCCCAAACCTTTTTGATAGCCCATTTGTATCTGTTTTCAGGGTGGATGATTGTAGAATATGACATGAAAACCAGAGCTCTGATCTATCATACCAGTTTGGAAATGGGTTTTTTGCTGAAGAAGGGTCTTGGAAGGGGTGGAAAGAACAATCATTGGAGAGATATTGATGGGCCAGTAGGGATGCAGAGATAGCAGTAGCAGTATAATTTAGGCTTATATATTGCCCCATAGAAGTTTACGACACTCTCTGGGTGGTTTACAATGCAGAAGCATTATTTGCATGTTGACCCCAACAATCTGGGTCCTCATTTTACCAACCTCAGAAGGATGGAAGGCTGAGTCAACTTTGAGCCCTGTCAGGATTGAACTCCAGGCTGTGAGCAGAATTAGCCTGCATTCTAAGCATTGCACCACCATGATCTGATGAGAATATTCTTCTAATGCAAGACTGATAAGGGGCTGTATTACACAAACATGTGAAAGAGGGTGACCCATGCTTGCTTGAGCATATTGCCACCTGTTGGGTTGAACCATTTAGCAAACCAAAGAGAGTAAATAGCTGCAGTTGATTCTATTTCTGAATCACCTTCAAAGATGACAGGACTGCACCCTGGTGCCTCTGATGACCCACAATCAAATATAATGGAGAAACCATCCCAGTAGAAATATGGATTCTCATTCTTCACCCCTGCAGTCAATGTATCATAGGTTCCCAATATGTCTGCATTCTACCACAACTTCCAGAAGACAGAATTATACACCAGTTGTACTTTATACTCACTTGGTTCTACTGACTGACTGCCAGAAAAAAAAAAAAGTATATATAGCAGGGTCAAAAATGAAGTAGTCATCTCAGGCAAAAGATATTGGGAATAGGGACAAGTGTAGCATCCCTCTGCAAACAGAAAGACACTTACAACCTACCTACTTGCCATTCTTACCTTCCGTGCCCTTGAGCTGGCAGTATTTGTTTACCACTGCCCTGGATTGTCTGGCTTGCCTAGGTCACCTTTCCAAATACATGCCAGGCAGCATGAGCTTCTGAATGAACAAGCAGGCAGAGAGGCAGTCTGTTCCACTGTCCTTGTAGTTCCCACATTCACTGTATTTTTGGAACAAATAGCAAGCAACAACAGTCATAAGGAATGAGTGCCAGTGAGATCCTGGAGGTCAGACATTTGTGTATAGTCAAGGATGTTACCCATCCATTAGTATGATGAAAAAAGATGACTCTTTAATTAGTTGTGCTTGTAGAACTGGGCAAAGGAAGATGTCATTCCCAGTAACAAAAGATCTTGCTTGACCCACTTGCATTGTTAGAGATGATAGAGGATTTCATGTGAAGGCATCTGTAATGTTCCTCAGAACTGTTCTGCCAAAGAGACTTTCCAAATTATAATCAACCCAAAATGTATATATTCTACTCCAAAGTGACATATTTTGAAATGAAAAAAAATAAAAAATAAATCCTATGTATTTAAATCTGGCTTGCAGAGAACTGGCTTCTTCCTAATATAACAAAGAAAAATCCCCTATTTTGCATTGCAAAGGGTTTTTTTTTTTAATGAATAAGGGTTACATATTAAATAGAAACAGAACACTTGACTTGTTCTAAATTGTCCAGTTCACAGGGCGAAGGAATAAAACTTTGTGCTAAGCTAGGATTCAGCTGACTAGAATGCACAGCTTCCATTTTGCTGGCAAAACCAAGCCTTCAGGATATGCTTGCATATGGCAGGAATATGTACCACAAAATGACTCTCAAATCATTCTTGGCAAAACTATCTATTTAGCTTCCAACTTCTCTTCAGACTGGTTCTGGAAAAAAAAAAGCTCCCTTTCTTCCTGATTTGTGATAGTTTATTGGAGCTTCATTTGCAATTTATTGGGGTTCATTTGCAATTTTAAGAGAAATTGAACATAATTAAGAAGCAGAGCCTGTGGAGCTTTCAACTGTACTGTCCTTTTTTATATCTGTAATCCTGCCAAGAGCCTGGAAGATCAAGGCTGCTACTGTTCATCTATAGGAGGAAAATCCAAGTCTCCTTTAACAGAGGCAGTGAGTTATTACATTGAGTCCTGAATGATTCCAAGTTGTTGGCTCTCCATCTCCATTCAACAATGTATATTTACCTTGGCGAGTTGGTCTTTGTCTTCTGTGATAAACCTGATGTCTAGAACATAGGAGTTGTGTTTCTATGACTCTTCCAGTGGCTATAGTTGAATATTGGAGGCCTGCAAGGGGCAAGCAGCAATGTGATGACATCATCCCAAAGTCAAGGAGAGGGTTGTAAGGTTCCTTCTATGCTGAAGAGTTTTTAAAAACTTTTTTAAAGCCATGTCACACACTTCTTTGCCCAGTGGCTCCAAAGAGCCAGGTTATATAGGATAGCTAGCACAAATAGTACTGGAAAATAAGGAAAGATCTATCAGAGTCCAGGTTACAAAGAAAAATTGGCAGATAAACTTTAAGATTTATATGGCAAAGTAGTTCTTTAAAATAGGATAGAGATATGTCTTCTGGGATTCCTCACAAAGAGAACTACAAAGGAGCAAGTGCCTTAGGGATTCCCCAGAGTCATCTCCACAGAGGTGTATATGCTACTAAAGGGAAATGTTTTTATACTGCCCCCCATGGACTCTGAGTCCTACATTTAACCTAGCCAAGGTGAAGACCTGAAAAAAATTCAAAATTAGAACTGAAAAGAGATAAGACATGTATACATTCATTTGGGGGAAATCCACGGACCTTAATATAGGTGTGTGCGCATGTGTGTGTGTGTGCATGCACACACACCCACACACATAATTTCAAATCCATTTTTAGCTCCTGGTGACGGATCCGTCTTTCAAAAGTGCTTCCTAGAGCTGAGAGAAAATGATTGGTCCACTGCCATTTAGCTGGTTTTATTTCCAAGGAGGAACCAGAGCTTGGCCTCCTGGTTTCTAGCCTGATGCCTTAACTACTACACCAAATTGGCTCTTGCTTAACATGGAAGTCCTGGCATTTTCAAATCTAATGGGCAAAAAAAGTCCTACGGACTGAAATTTGCTATGAGTTTTAGTTAACCAAGTTGATTTAAAATGGTCTTGGAAAACCAGTGGAACCAGACCTCAGGAGTGGGGGGGGGGAGCTATTTTAACCATAAATTAAGGAGAGAAAATTAAGCTGTGGCAAAACCAAAGCTGTCTCTAATCATAACTTGGTATTCTTGATGCATCTTGCAACTACAAGGACAGCTCTTACACATTTAGAATAGACAGCTTCCAGGATATTAAACTTTGTGAAAAGACAAATCTGAACACAATAAAGAAGCTGGGAAAAAAAACCTTTGCAGAAAAAAAAACCCAGAAATAAAATGTACCTCCTCTGAATAGAAGAATCCTAAGATACTGTGGGGCTACACTGGAAAACACTTGCCCCAAAAGTAAAATGTGTGCTTCAAGATAAGGAAGCATGAACCCCAATATAGTCATTAAAATGTGTGTGATCTACTGGAGGTCTATTAATTTGCCATTTATGCATCGTGTTGTTGTGTTGTGCAAAGACCAGCACTTTAGTTTTCTTAATAATTTACGACATGGTCTTCTTTTAAGCAATAGGAAGTCAATGCTCTCAATGCCTTTCTTATTCCCACCTGGGAGACAGACAAAATGACTACAGCATCTGCATGCAAGGCTACCTTCCCAATTATTACATGAATAAGCCCTCATGTATTGCACTTCCAGAGTTTTCCTTTGATTCCTATTGCATGATCATGCGTCAAATAAATAGGCAAATGGGAATGTCACATATGCATAGAATAATATGTAACATTTGTTTTGGAATTACCAAGAAGGTGTTTCATTTCTTTGCTACTGCCTCTTGCATTTTTTTTTTAAATAAAGATGTCTCATTAATTGGAAAAAAAAAAAAAACCCTACATTCACATACATGAATCTTAAAATAGCCTTAAATGCTAGATGGTAAAAACAATCTATTGAAAAGACCAGTACCAATGGGAATTTTCTAATGGGAATGATGGGCTGAAGTAGACCAACCAAAGGGTGAAAAGTGTTTACAGAATCTCTAAAACAGATATTGGGGGGTTTTATGCATGTTTCTTAGATCATTCCAAAGGACAGATATCATCACAAAGAAAGCTTAACTGTGTTCTTTTGCCAAGTCACAGTTGACAAGTCATGGCATGGGCAGCCGGGCTTTCCTGAAGACCTGAGATGCCTGGGGTTGAGAGTGTAAATGAAGGCCATCAGGTTAACAAGGAGGAGACATGTGCTACCTTTAGAGAAATAGGACTGTGGCAGATTCATCACTTGCATCAGCCAAGTGAGCTCATTAAGTGTATAATTAACCAACGCAGTCAAAATAATGGCATCAGCCATAGTATGCAGGCCAGAGATGAATGTACCAGGACTAGACTCAAAAGGAGGGAGGTTTTACACCCGCACTGCAGATTTACACTTCCTGGCAAAGCACAGCTAGGCTGCAGAGGGTTTGGATTGGGCTGCAGTGCAGAGGTACCATCCACCTGAAGAAAAGATTCCCAGTGCTGCCATCAATGGCAAGGCAATCAAAATGCAGTGCTCCAGATGTGCAGTAAGAAATTGCTTGTCTCTCTATGGCTCTGGTCTCTTCGGCGGGCAATCAAGATTTTATTATGCAGCCCCTGTGTTCTTGCACAATTCAAACAGGACCTCGGTAATGATGTGTGAACCTCAGGGTCACCCTGTGAAGCGTTGTTTTTAGCTCTGTGGCAGCTTACTATTTAGGAATAAAAATGACAATTTTGCTGAAGTAAATTACATTGTGGAAGCACAATAAAATTCTGCAAGGGCAATTGGAATGATCTGATGGCAGATTTAAACTTGGAATACATTATGTGGTTAGCGGCTAACACAATCCTGGATGGTGTGTAGATCTTCCACAGTCTCCTTTATAGCTCCTGATGCATGAGTTTGTAATTAAAGTTGGAGGCTGAGAGGAGATGAGCAATCTCTGACCATATTGGATATGGATGAATTATTCCGTTTGCTTTATGCTTTCCTGGATGATCTTGAAAAAGCAAATACTCAGCATGCTTGTGCCACAAAAAAATAAGTTAATCTTGCAGCACACCTGTGTGTGCAATAAAAGAGGGTTGTTTTTTTAAACCATGTCCTAGAGTTATTTTTTTTTTTCAGAAAAGCTGGAATGATGTACAACACTGAGTTTCCAAGCCAGTGGAGAGCCAGTGGGCAGAAACACTGTGAGGACTCCAGATGGATTCTTGTCTATTCATATTCTCTGGCATCGATCTTCCTTTTTCCCACTGATACGTGACTCTACCTCTTGCATATCCATTCCAGGTCTGTTCTGCCAATTCGGTGTTGCAGAACTGTTATAGCCATTACTTATTCTCACCAATAATGAAATAAAATGCCTCTCTTTCTCTATTCTGGGCCCTCAAGTTAATGCCTCCATTTTCTAAGAACACACGTGAGGTTTTGTGCAGGTGTAATGAGGCCAGTGATGGCCACAATGTGAAATTGCTACCCAAACAAGCCTGCAAGGTATTTTCTTTCCTTCCTTCCCATTTCCGCCATTTTAAATTGACACATTATACAATCACATTCTTCTAGTTACCACTCCCTTCCAGAATAGGGGTTTACTGTTTCTTAGTGGGTAATCCATCATATACATTTGTGTTTACCTCTCTTCTGAAAAGAAATTTACATGGAGGGATGGATTTTTTTTTTCTTCCATTCAATCATGCCTGATTTTCAGACATTGTCTGGGCAAGTCCATGCAGTTTTCTTGGGAAGGTTTTTCAGAAGTAGTTTTCCCTTGCCTATATCCTAGAGCTGAGGGAGAGTGACTGGTCTCCTGGTTTCTAGCCTGCTGCCTTAACCATTATAGTAAACTGGCTCTCTTGTAAATATACAAAGCTTCAAAATGTTCATATGCTGTAGCCACTAGGCCACTTTTGTTCACAGTTCACACAGTACTCTATTAATGTAAGAGAAACACATAAGGAAAACATCAAGTTCTGAGCAATCTGTCTTATTCTCTGCATTTCATAACAAAAGAGATATTTTCTATCATTGGTCAGCCTTCTTTCTGTAGTGATCTTTTTGGTGTCTTTAAACTTGGCAACCACCGCAGGAAACTGGCTACTCAAGTTTTCTGGAGAAATTTATATACATGAAGCTGCTCTTAAAATATAATAGAAAAGAGGGTGATTAGCCCTTATATGAGTAGAAGAAACCTATTTTCATTGGTGCAGTGGTCTTCTAATCAACGGGTAAATTCTCACTAACTTCTTCTGAAGTCCTTTACTCTGAACAGGACAAACATAAACATACACAAATACAGTTCTGATCTACTAACTCACAATAGCTGTACTCCTTTCATAGATATTTTCAGGGAGGCATTCTATTGGTTATTGAAGTCCTCCGTGTAGATAAGGCCTCCACTGCCAAGATACTAAACACAGAAAAATGCACCAAGGCTCTACATTCTAATTAATAAAAAAGCTGTTTACAGTCCAAAAACTAGAAAGCAATCAGACAAACCATGTGTTTACAATAAGAAGATAAACTCATCCGTGTGGCTATGAAGACTGAAATTAAACTTACCAGTAAGCCAGCATCTCTTAATCATCTACAGCATGTAGGCTGTGTTATCCTGAGAGGCAAAATTCCTGGCAGGCTCTTTTATGAAGAGAAGCTTATAGGAAACCAAAGCATCTTTGCTTCCTTTAAAAAAAATGTGTAATATTTTATCACATAAGCTTTGTCCATGGGAAATGTAAAGGAATCAGTACAGAAGAACAATACTGGCAGATGAGAAGGTGTAAAATACCGTAATTTCAGCTCTGCTAGAAATACTGATGTCTTTTTTTTTTCCCCTCTGGGCAGTCTCTATTCTCATATTGCCTGGACAAAGGATCCATATGCTCATTCCCAACAGATCCAAAAGCATTTCAGAAAGCCAGCTCTTGGGGAATAAGGGCAAGAGTAAATCAGTTTATCCCGGTCCAGTCTGTGACCATTGAGTAGCTAGATGAATAGACTGCAGAAATTACTACCGATGACAAGGAATATGGAACCCCTGCATTCTTGCTTCTGTATTTCTTATTGCATTCCTTTCATTGTTATTGTTCTGTAATCTCTGGTTCATTTCTAAAGCTCGAGTAGAACACAGTTATCTAAGAAAAGATTCCATGTATAATAGTATATTATATAGGCATGTGCACACCTGTCTAAGTGGCTAAATGACTGTGCAGTAAGAAGAAACTGTGGGCAATGTTTCCTTCTGGACAAGAAAATATTTATTGATACAAGGGGATTCATTTGGGGAACTAAAGGAGAGCCTTACAAGAGTTAATTCCCCTATTTATAACTCCAGTAAGAAAAATAGAAGAAGAAAAAGAAGTTGTTATAAGCTAGAAAGAGAAATAACAACCAGTAACTTACAGCAGTTAGAAAGTGACATGCTAGATCAAAAATGAAACACACTGCACCAAAGACTGTGAATAGCATACCAAACTGAGCTAGCTAAAGAAGAAGTGAGTGGAGAGAGGATTATTTCATTTAGACAGGGAATCATTAACAACTGATGGAAAAAGGGAATGACCTGCTGCCTGTCTCAAGATGCAGTAAAGATTTTAGGCAATGATATAGCTTGAAATTAACATTTAATAGAACAAGGGATGTTGCCCTAATTACTAATACAATTCTGTAAATAATGTAAGTAAATTAGCCAGGGATAGAGACTGCAATGAATAAAACATAAATATTTTTTCCATTTATTCACAGGACTCTTTAAAAAAAATAATCACCAGATTTAAGTCACTGGAAAAACTAAATGGCAATATTCAGAGTAATATTTGGAAATGAAACACAAAGGTTTAATTTTAGAAGACTATTTAAGATATGATGAGGCTAATGAAGGCTGCTTAATCACATGGTACTGCTCCAATGCTCTGACTTCAAACATCAGTCCAGACAATTCTGTTCTAAGAGACCCATTTCTGAATAAATTTTGTTTGCTCGCTCATTTACAAAAGCAATCCTACTTGCTGATCCATGTCTCATAGCCCCCACCACATCCCAGTCCAGATGTTTCCTGATGCTTTTGGTCCTTCTTCCACATGACGTGAAATGCCAATTTTCTGAATTGTGTTAAATTCCCTCCCCTCAACTCAAAGGTGGGTTGAAATACAGGAGATGCCAGAAGAATGGCAAACAGGTTAACGTTGTTATGGTCCTTTATAAAGGGTTAGGTGGCTCAAGACAACTGTATTAGCAAAAGGCTAGAAAAGGTCTGCTTTTTACTAAAAAGCAGAGACGTCACCCTGCCAACAAAAGTACGTATAGTCAAGGCGATGGTTTTCCCAGTTGCAATGTAT